>PVJA010014758.1:0-46830 GCA_004027025.1 Myocastor coypus | reverse complement strand
TTCTTCTTCTTCTTCTTCTTCTTCCTTCCTTCCTTCCTTCCTTCCTTCCTTCCTTCCTTTCTTTCTTTCTTTTTTTTTTTTGAACTGGGGTTCGAATTCATGACCTTGCACATGCCAGGCAGGCACTTATGCCACAGAGCTATCTACCCAGTCCCAAAATTTTGTGTTACTTTTTTTTTTTTTTTCAGTACCAGGGATTGAACTCAGGACCTTGCTCTTGCCAGGCAAGCAGTTATTCCACTGAGCTATCTCTCCACTTCTTGACTTTTTCATGGCTTCTTCCATCTTTGCTTTCAGAGAGGTATCCCAGTGTCTTGGAGAAAAAAAAACATGAAAAAAGTAGAACTTTATAATGCATGAGCCAGGAAAAATAAAGAGAAAAATATTCCCTTAAAAAAAAAAATAGTTGTAACCAGCTATGTTCCAGACACAGCCCAAACTGCTTTACCTGATCAACTCAATTGGCCCTCATCATAGTTACTAATATTATCCATATTTGACAGAATAGGAAACTGAGACCTGTGCATGATGAAGATTTGACACCAGGGATTCTCGCTACCAGATCTTCCTTCTTTCTGTATTAAAGTTTTGCTATCATTTGACTTTTCTTAAATAGACAAATAATAACTAAAGAAACACTTTCCTTAAATCAGTGTTTCTCATAATACATTTTCAACTCAGACTTCTTATATCAGAATTTTATTGGTGCTTCTTAAAAATTAAAATTCTTGGGGCCACCCAGATCTACTCAGAATAAAATACTGAGAATCGCAAACCTGGGAATCTTTACCAGTACCAAGCACCCCACATGATTCTTATACATAACGAGGTCTGACCATTGCTAGTCTTGATAATGTCAATTGAGCAAAAACCCATTAAAAAAAAAAAAAAAAAAAAACTTACTCTAGGGTCTACAGGTCCTACAGCAGTGGTTCTCAACCTTTCTAATGCTGTGACCCCGCAATACAGTTCCTCATGTTGCCGAGACCCCAAATCAAAAAATAATCTTGGTGGCTACTTCAAAACTGTAATTTTGCTGCAGTTATGATTCACAATGGCTTTAGGTGACCCCTGTGTTTTGGTCATTTGACCCCCACCCGAGTTGCGACCCACAGGTTGAAAACTGCTGCTCTCCAGGGTCTCACTATGTAGATAGGATTCCTGGGGAACCTCCTGTATTCAGCCTCCCAAGCACTGGGATTACAATTGTGCACCACCATGCCCAGTCTCAATCCCCATCTCAGTGTGCCCCAGGGCTGGGGCTGTCACGGCACACTGGGGATGGAACCCAGTCGCTATGCTTTGGCTAAGCAGGTGCTTTAGTCTACTGAGCTATCTGGCGTCCCCCCCTCAAAAAAAAAAAAAAAAACAAAATTAAATGAAAATCAAACACATAATTTCTTTCCTAAATACAGAAGCGAATGTCCATCAGCAACTCTCTGGTACTGACCAGGCATCATTGTAAATCTCCCGTCCTATCAGAGAGGACAGAATATGTCTCTGAAGGCAAAGTTTGAAGCAGAGCCTAATATAAGCCCTAGTTATCTCACTAGGACAAATCTGTTCTTCAGGCGGACAACAAGGTACTTCCCTGCATTACTGGAAAGCTTGAAAGTGAAGCAGGTGCTAGGGTTCAGGTGGAGAAAGAGGAACAGAAAGTAAACAGCTGCAGAGAAATGGTAGTTTCCAACGCACACAATTTCCAGTTCTTTACACTTAAATCCAAGAATTCCCCCAGTAATTTTGTAAGTCTTGCACTCTAACAATTAAACAGGTCCAGCAGTTTGTCTGTGGTCCTCTGTGGAGTACAGAAACTGTACAACCTTCATGATTTCTTTCCTTAAATTTCATCTCACTTAAATAAATGATATTTTAAATTTATTGAAAGGTTCCCTTTCAATTTAGAGTTTTATCTCAGAGGAATTTTCTTTTCTTTTTTGGTACTGGGAATTGAACTCAGGGCTTTGTGATTGTCAACTAGGCACTGTGCTGCTGAGATATATCCCTGGCCCCAGAGGGGGTTATTTCTTTATTAGTTCATTTTACTTCTCTTTTACCTTGCAGCTAATTTTAGAGTGGCCTATCCAATATCATAAGGGACAATGATTTAAACTTCAGGGAAACTTTGTTTTTGAATATGTATACAGTAGAGATACACAGTTCATGGTAATAAAGCATAATACTAATTGCTCATAATTAGTATTATGAGCAGGAAGTTCAAAATATACAAAAAATATATGAAAATAGCTCTCATATTGTACTTTTAGAAATAGTGAAAGTACTCATAAAGCATATCTCAGAATCTAAGAGTTTTTCTTATATTAAGGTAAATGTATATATGTGAGTAATAATTTAATAACTGAACATGGTTGTAAATCACAAAATAATACACTCCAGTTGAAGATTGAAATGCTAAAAAGTTACTGGTACAACAGTAAATGTGGTCCCTGCAGCCACAGTGGAAACATGAGAAAATAGGAAAGTCCATTTAGGCAAACTCTCCCAGGAAGCTGAGAATCTGATGAACTTTGGAAAATTCTAGGAATACTGTCATACATTGTTTACATTTTGGGAAACTTGGTGACCGTTAATTAATGATGTGACATATATTATAGGAATACTTTGATTTTGCTGCCCTCCCTGTAAAGGTTATTTTTCTGAAATTTTATTTTTAGGGCACAACTACTGAAACAGAAATAAGAAAGAGACGCTCTATTTCTTACCATGTTTCCATGGATCTGCTGGAAGATCCCACGAAACAAAGAGCAATGAGCATGGCCAGCATCTTGACCAACACCATGGAAGGTATGCAAGCGTCTTACACCACAGCTGCCTGGTGGGACTTTGGCAACAACCCAAAACCATTCCCTTAAATGCATGAAATCACTATCTAACTTGTTACTCTATTATCATTATTTCTTCTTATTAAGTAAAAGTAATCCACACACAACACATGAATTCTACTATCTTATTAATTTTTTGCATTTAGTCTCCAGGAAGCTGTGGCCAATTCAAGGCATCTATGGAAAGCTAATTTCTAAATTCTAAAGGCATAAAGATTGTTGTGTTCATGACACTGAAAGAAGTGTAATGCTAAGTGATGGTCGTTATGATGCTGCTGACCCATCTGAATTATATTGACTTCTTGAGATATAAAAATCCACTCAATAAGAAATTTATTCATTTAAAAGGCAATGGAATTGAAAGATGAAAATTACTTTTCTATATTAACTTCACTCAAACTGCCTGTTAAATTTATGTAGTTCTACTTTTGCCTTTCTTTGACCAGAATATTGTCATATGCCAGTGTTCTCTTCATTTTGGGATTATGTCTAAGTATTAATATGATGCTTAGAAGTCTGGACCACATACTGCCAAGGTGAAAATTTTATAGTCAACATAAATTGCTACCAGTTCCTTGCTCATGATAATGTGTGCCATTATGAGTTGAATTTTGATTTCTCTGTCAGGGAAAAATGACATGAATAATGATGATCAAACATAATACTTTTAAGGACCAAATAAAACATCATATACAAAGCACTTTTGTACTTGGCCTGTAGATTAGTCAATAAATATTATAGTTTTTAGTCTTTTTGCATTATATTGTTTATTCACATGTTTTTACCTTTTCATGCTCTATGTCAATTCAAACAAGAACTGTTGACTTCAGCTACTCAGAAAAAGCCTTCACGTGAACTGTGTTCTATCCTCCTTGAGGCCCATCTCTTCCTTTCTCATGCTATTTTCAAATAACATGTATTTATCTCTCCCTCTTTTGAATTTTCCTCAAACCAAATCCTTCCCAACATGAGTAAGTGTGTTTTGTGCACAGGTCTGTGTGCCTTTGTCAAAAAAGAAATAGGAAAGAAGAAAAGTGAAATCAAAAGAGAGCCTTTCTTGACCTTAAGTTTTTCTTGAGATTGAGTAGGTTCCAGAAATAATTGTTTTCTAGTCTTAGTATAGAGAGTCCACAAAGTCATTACCAGCACCAAAATCCTAAAGGCTACAGCCACAAAAAACAAAACAACAACAAAAAAAAAACCTCCCAAAGTAGCTGACTGTACACATCACAGACAGGACAGTATTCCATGACTCAGTTTTTGTAACACCCTAATAAAGTCTGAGAAATCTCTTCACTGATCTCAGTGGAATAATAAACTCGAATACGCTCTTCTCCAACCTCACCTGCATTAGCTTGCACTCCCTCTTCCTTCCCAGCTGCCAGTAGCTTGCTCCTCCCTATCCCTCCAGGTAAATCTTTTGAAGAGTCTCTGATCTTCTGCTCCTTGCCATAGCAAAACCACTGAGAGGAAGCTGCCAGTGGTTCTGCTACTGATGTCGGCAGCATTCCTGCTCCCTAAAGCAGGAAGTAGAGAAGGAGACAGGGTAAGTCTAAATCAACAGTCATACTTCGCGCTTCCATAACATTAAGTTTGAACTAACGTAAATTACTTATGAAACATAAGACCATCTCAACATCGGACTTTACACTAACTAGGATATGAACTTAAGGTGAATTCACCCATAAGTTCCTCCGTGGAAAAATATCTCACAGGATGTTTTAAGAACAAGCATATTTTAGGAAGTAACACACTCAAGAGTGTTTTGTTTTTAATATCTGCAAAGCATTAGACTTTGTGTTTTTGTGATGGACTGTAGCTAAGTGTTCTTTGGATCTTCTTGGGTTACATGAAATGAAAGGCTGACTTTTCAATAACAGCTAAACACTGTGACACCAGTCAAGACTGGTTGGTAGCACTATTTAGAACATGTAGGCACACTAGAGCTAACTTGAATACTGCTCTTTTTAGGCACTGATAACTGTGGAAAGTTTTCTTGATTGATATAATCTGTTTATTTGAAGATCATTTTTCTAAGATGTAGTTTACTTTGCCTTTTGATGATACAGGCTTTTGGATCAGGCAACTTTGCTTTCCCTCTTCAAGCTGCAGTCAAATCTTCACTGTCCAGGGTAATGAATAGGCTAATGTTAGTGAAGGAATAGAAGATGGGCAAAAATGAATTGTTTACTTTTTAAGTTGATTTGAATATAAAATTGTATAGAAATGTTTCATGGTCACCTTAATAAAGGATGGTGGCAGTGGGAGCTAAGAGCACCAGGAGGATCAAGGTGAACCAGCAAGTACAGATGCTACTGTCCATAGTTCTCACTGTGGCAAACCTGCACAGGTGCGGTGAAGAGGTGGCTGTAGCTCTCTGCTGAGTGCTTTACTCTGTTTCCAGCGTGAGATTCTTTTTCTTTTTTGGAATGAATAATTAAGTGGTTTTGTTTTAGATTTTAAATAATTTTCCTCCAGTTTTACCTAGTGTCAAGATGAGCAACACCTGATGAATTTCCCTGTTTCACTGTTTCAGCTTTTCTCATACTTATTCTTTCCTATTCTCATTTGTTTCTCTTTCTGACAGCTAGCATTAAAAAAGGAAAGCAAGAAATATCTTATTCTGACAGTATACAAGCAAAGTGAGATTTTCAGGTTTCTGTTTTATTTATTGTAAATGATCTTATCTATTTTTTTCTCCTTGGTATGAACATGAGTTTCAGTCTCGAAAGTATCAAAGAATAGCTAGTGTATAACATACTATGTTTATATTCTATGTATGCTTTCCCTTGATTTACAACATACTACATTTATATGAATGCTTTTTCTTGATTTATGACTATTATTTTTAACTACATTGCATATTAAAAGAAATGAAAATCAAATGTTCAGTTTAAAAATTTTAATATCTAAAGAGATAATTGAAGATTTTACTTTCAGTGGAATTCTGCTTTAAAAATGAGCAATAAATTAATTTATTTTAGGGGTGTGATATACTCAATAACATTAATTTGTGGCAAACGTTACACAGCTGGTGAAAAAGTATTCCTTGTGACCATGACTCACTTTGTATGCCAGTTCCACCCTTACCAAGTTTAGTTTGCAGTAAGCCACAGAGGATGTGGAAAGACAGTCTAGTTGCCACAACAGCAATGCAAAAGTGACTGCCAAGGTCAATTATGCCATGGATGATAAAGGAAGACATGTTTCTTTTAATTCTAGGAACTGGTGGTCCATGTCTGGCTACTGCAGATAATAAGATATGTAGCAATGATTTTGGCGGAAAACAAGCAGCCATGCATCCTGTCACACTTATGAGTTCATCTTATCAAAAGATGGTTGATAGTTTTCTACTGCCCAGTTCCTTGAAATTCTTTGCCAATGTTTATTGAACTTCAATATGTGGGATAAGGCCTTAAAGACCTGCATAGTTCTGCTTCCTTTCCTCAGTTATTTGGGTGAAAATTTTGAAAGCATTATACTTTCTTAAAATGTTTAATAAAATTTTTATATTTTTAATTAGTTTAATAATTGTAATACATTTTAATGATTTTAATTAATTTAATAATTAATTTATGAAGCTTTATATAATATGTTTCCAGAAAATTAAATTTCAGTATGTCAAAATAAAAGCATACTGTGAAAATTGTTAATTATCTATATATTCTGTCTAAAATTTCCTTGTAATTTTAATGAATTTCTTATACTTTTTGACAATACATAATTTCACTTTTTGAAATATTGATTTATGCTACATTATTAGTGGATAATTCTTCCCCATTTAGGTCCTATAGTTAAATTGAGACACATATAGAAAATAAGCCTTTTGAAATTAATGTTCTAAACTATGTAGAATGAAGTTTAATTTTAATGAAATAATTTTTACCTGAGACTTTGGCAGTTATTTCACTAAAATCCACCAAAGCATATATCCAAGAATCTGAGGGTCAGTATGATTAGTAAGGGTTTCAAGATGTCTCTTAAGAAGGCTTTGTTACCTTATATGCTTTTTGAACCTCTATCTGGAATGTGGATGAGCTTCAAGTGTACTTACAATATAAATCCTAGTGCTTAGTATCTGATAGACTTGATAACTATTGAACAATTTAATAATGCAGGCAGAATCTTGAAGACCATGGTTGGCCATGAGAAATTTCAAAAGCTTCCTTTACTTTCTTTGCCCAACCTTTTTATGGCAGAAAACCTATTAGAGTCTTTTCCTTGCTCCACCTATTAAATTAATCCATTTCTTTTAACAATTATGGAGCTTTTTCATGAGAATCCTAATGTTATTTTTTTCCAGAACTTGAAGAATCCAGACAAAAATGCCCACCTTGCTGGTATAAATTTGCTAACATGTGTTTAATTTGGGACTGCTGCAAACCATGGTTAAAGGTGAAACACCTCGTCAACTTGGTCGTGATGGACCCATTTGTTGACCTGGCCATCACCATCTGCATCGTCCTAAATACGCTCTTCATGGCCATGGAGCACTACCCCATGACCGAACAGTTCAGCAGCGTGCTGTCTGTTGGGAACCTGGTAAGACTCGCTAGGGCACCTTTTCCCCGTGAAAGAGTTCCTGACTGCTTCGGTGGGTTTTACATGCCATGCTAAAATTGAGGGCCATGGACCTTGGCTACTGGACAGCAGAAATTTAGCCTTCTTTTGATAATAACAAAAACAGACAGCCACTTCTACACATAATGAACACTTGAATGAGATCTGATGTATACCTTGATGCAGAATTGCATTTAAATTGCTCATTCATTGGAAAAGCAACTAAGAAATGCACAGAAAATTGGTCTGTGGCAAGAAAATTTTGACGTGTTTCTCAAGTATTTGCAATAAATCACTTAGGAAATGTCTGAATTTGCAAAACTGATTTAAAATATGACAAGTCAAATGATTTTGAATTATCATCTTCAAATACCTGAAAATGGCATTTCTGGTTTTGAGACTAAAACCATAATATGGTGATTACTCTTTTGGTTTAAATTTCTCTTATAATTTTAGGAATACACAGATAATGCATTTTGATTTTTACTTTAGAAATTAATATTTAAATTACATGGTAGAGTGATAGAAATGAAAGAAGAATGGTGTTATTCAAAGAAATCAAACCAAAGTATGTGATAAAATATGCTACTACTAACGCAAAATGCATTTTACACCACTATAAGTGCACATGAAGACAGATTTATATATGTGCTATATATGATGTAAACTATTGTTTTAGCCTTGAATTAGCCACTGTGAATTTTATTAATTTGATTTATTTCATATTTCAGTTAGATCTTTTTTTCTAATTTTACAGATTTATTTATTTATTTATTTATTTTTGTCTTTTTGAGACAGGGTCTCGCTATGTAGTTCAGGCTAGCCTTGAGCTCGCTTTTGTAGCCAAGGCTGGTCTCGAACTCACACCGAACCTCCTGCCTCAGCCTCCCGAGTGCTGGGATTACAGGTGTGAGCCACCACGCCCGGCTCAGTTAGATCTTTTACTGAATGAAATGATGAAGTTAATTTACATTGAGCAGTTAATTTGCACTGAGGCCTGCACTAAATGGTATACATAGAATCTCTTTCTCTATATTCCTACAAAGTTAGTTCTAAGACAGCAGATACCATGCTTTTTGCTTATTTCACAATTGTAGAAACCATATCCATGAAAAACCAACAGAGCCATGGGTGATCTGAAAGCTTTAGTAGAGGCCTTGTGAGCTATTATAGATAATATTGAGTCATAAATCACAGAAGCTTAGAGTAGGGGAAGATAACAGTGTTACTTGGTCTAAATTTTTGCTTTCATGGAAATCTCTTCAACAGTACACTTTAAAAACGGGCAGGCAATGGAGCACAGATTTATGGTAGTGCAGATTAGTACATAGATCAAATGTTTTAAAACATACATAATGGGAATTTGTTGCCTCTTGTAACTAAATTTTATTTGAGTCTAGCTCCAGGTTCTGATCTGAATAAATTCTAGTTATGTCAGTGTTTCTGAGAACATTTCCTTTACGATTTCTTCTGATAGCTTATGTATAGTCTGAAATTAAATCTTTGATTATTTAGTATTGGTTTTTGTTTATGTTGACTGATATAGATGAAGTTTCATTCTTCTGCATATAGATACTCGCTGTTCCCAGCAGTAAATTTTGAAGTGTCACTTTTTTTTGAAGAAAATACCTCGATCAACGTTTTTTCAAAAGAAGACACATAAATGGTCAACAAGTAAATGAGACAAAAGTCTAGCATCAGAGAAACACAAGTCAAAACCACAAATTAGTATCACTTCACCCTAGTTAGAAAGGCTATTCCCAAAAGACAGAAGATGATCAGTGCTACCAAGGATGTAGAGAAAAGAGAGCATTAACACATTACTGGGAAAGTAAATCAGTATAGCTAATATGGAAAATGGTAGAGTAGTTTGAAAACAAAATTTAAAGAGCTACTGTATGATCTGGTAAGCCCAGCTTTCTGGGTATATAGCCTAAGGACTTGAGCACTATGTCAAGGCGACAACGGCTCCTATGTCTACTGCAGCACTATTCACAGCCAGAAAATCGAAACAATGTGAATGTCCCTCAACGAGTGAATGGGCAAACAAAATGTGGCTCATATGCAAATTATTATGTAATTGTATTACACAGTAAACTATGATTGAAATGGTGAAATAATGCCACTGACCGCAACATGGATGGAACTGGATGCCACTAGGTGAATTAAACATAGCCATAAACAGATAAATGCTGCATGATATCAATTAGATGCAGAACCTAACAAAGTTGATCCCACGGAAGGTGGGAGTAGAATGGAAATTTTAAGAGGTTGGGGAGAAAAAAAGGGCCAACAAGGAAGAGAATATTTGATCAACGGATACTAAGCTACAGTTAGATAAGATAAATAAATTCCGGAATTCTGTTGCACAGAAGAGTGACTCCAGACAGTTGTAATATGATTTTAAAAATGCAAGAAATAGCCCTGTGGTTAGGCACATTTTCGCCATGTGCAAGGCCCTACATTTGATCCCATCCCTATAAAGTAAATAAACAAGTAATTAGAAGAAATATTTTTAATATTACCAGAAAAAATAGTATGTAGATGAGCTCTCCCTGAAGTATTACACAACATACACGTGTACTAAAATGTCACATGATAGTCCATAAGTAAGTATAATTTTATAGTTATTAAAGGGATTATCTACAAAATGAAATAGAGCACAGGTAAAGTTTAAAACAAAGAAGTTGATTAGGCCAGTGGAAAGTAAAATTTGAACAAGTAACAGAAGGAAAACTTGTCCCGATATGATTTCATGGTGAATTCTATCAAATATTTAGTTAAGATTTAACATCAGTCCTTAAGAAAACTGAGGCACTACTTATCAATTCATTTTGATAAGTGAATTTTAGAATTACCTGGCTAGTATTACCCTTGTATCAAAGGCAGGAAAAAATTAAGAGAAAGAAAATAATAGATCAGCCATATCTTGGTAGAACATAGATACAAACGTTTTCAATAAAGTAATGGCAAAGTAAATCACACAGAATATTAGGATTTGGGACTAAACATCCTAACCAAGTGAAATTTATCCTGATAATGGGTGGTTACAACAGTTGTTGTTAGTAAAATATTTACATTAAATTTAAAACACTATCAATAGATGCAGAAAATCATATTTAAAATATTCAACATGCTTCATGATTTAAAAACCTTTAAAATAAATATTTCCCCAACCTATAGAGGTCATCACACACACACACACACACACACACACACACACACACACACACACACACACACATTCAAAAGAAATAATAAAAATAAAGAACACTTTTACTCTGAGGTTGGAGATAACACAAAGATATCTACTCTTGCCACTTTGGTTCAGCTTTGTGCTGAAGGTTTTAATGAGGGCAGTGAGGCAAGAAAAAGAAATAAATGGCATCCAATTAGAAAGAAAGATATAAAATTCTTTACAAATGGTGTTATCTTATATTAGAAAATCCTATAAACTCATGGACACACACACATACACATACACACACACTCAATTAGAACTAATAAGTGAATTCAACAAGGTTGCACAATACAAGATCATTAGATGAAAAATGCAGATCTATGTACTAGTAGCAATCTTAAAATGAAGTTGAGAATCTTTTATTTATAATGCTCATCTAGATGGCTGACACTGACAGAAGATCTAAGAGATGCTATACATGGATACAAGGTAAATCCTAAGGAGATTTAACTGACTTCATTAGACAGTAAAAGATAGTTTTTTTGTGTGTAGACAAGTCACACCTTAGCTTTGTCTTACCCATGCAGCAGAAAAGCATAATCACAAGATGTAAAAAGCAATTACATGATAATATGCTAATCACTAAAACTTCTGACATTTGCTGGGTGCACAGGCAACTCACTACTGTCCTGGACTACTGGACTATAGAGGGTCAAACTGCTGCATACAAGTACTAAAAATCTTTGGACTGCCATCAAGATTGAAAAGGTCTTCTACAGAGTTCTCCAAACACAGCTTCTCCAACTGCAGTAGAACACCTATCATTCACACAATGAAGCACAAAAGGGAGACACCTTGGGAGCCTCTGAAGCTGAAATTGATTCTATGTGGGAAGACAGGATGAGGCCTCATTGCCTTTGCAAATAAATCAAAGGACCGCAGTCTTGAGAAAAACACCCTGCCTGATGTTGTGGGGTGTTAGCTGCCAGGCAACTTTGTGTCTTGCAACTTTGTAAAAGTAGAAATAAAGTCCCTTACTATTGTTCAAGGGCCTTCATATATATCTATATCTATATATCTATATATCTATATATCTACATATCTATATATATATATAGATATATATAGATATATATATATATATATATATACATGCACCAAAAAGAATAAGACAGCAATAAAATTCAAGGTTTCCAAACTGAAAAATACAAATCATTGTTGAACAAATCAAAGAAGCATTAAGTGGAAAGACACTGCATATTCACTGAATAGAAGATAATGTCATTAACATGATGGTACTCACTAAATAAATCTACACATTTAATTCAACCCTTGTCAATATCTCAGTTACCTATTTTCAAAGGTTTGAAAATTGATCACAAATTTCACATGGAAATGCAAGCCACTATATGCCAAAACAATCTTACAAAGAAAAACCACATAAAAAATTTAGACTTTAGAATTTCAAAACTCGCTACAAAGTAAGGAGAGAAGTTTGGCAGTTACATAAGGATGGACTTACAGCTCAGTGACATGGAATTGAAAGTTTACTAGATAGCCGGGCTTGGTGGCGCATGCCTGTAATCCCAGCACTTGGGAGGCTGAGGCAGGAGGATCAGTGCGAGTTCGAGACCAGCCTGAGCTACAAAAGTGAGCTCAAAGCCAGCCTGAACTGCACAGTGACACCCTGTCTTTAAGAAAAAAAAAAAAAAAAAAAAAAACAAGGAAGTTTAGTAGTAAACCCTTACATTTCTACTAATTGACTTTCAGTATGGGTAAGAAGACAACACAACTGAGGAAAGACATTAAAGCAAATGATATTAGGATTGGTACAAACGTACATTCAAAAAATGGAACTGAACTCTTAACTAACAACATGCACATAAATTATCTCCAAATGCATCATAAGCCTAGAGTATAAGCTAAAGCTATAAATAATAGGAAGGAAATATAGTAATAAATCCTTGTGATATAGGATTCAACAGCAATTTCTTATTTTTTATATAAAAACCACAAAATAAATTATACTTCATCAAAATACAAAATTAGGAGCTGGGGAGATAGTTCAGTGGTCTAATGCACCTGCTTAGGCAAGCTTAGGAAATGCGCAGTTCGATCCCGGACACCACATGCAACCCCAGAGCCTTCCCCTATGGTGGGATGAGCCAGCCATAAAAAGAATATATATCTTTTGTGCTACAAATAATATCATCATTAAAGTAAAAATGGCCAGGCGTGGTGGTTCACGCCTGTAATCCCAGCACTCGGGAGGCTGAGGCAGGAGGATTGGTGCGAGTTCGAGACCAGCCTGGGTATAAAAGTGAGCTCAAGGCCAGCCTCAACTGCATAGCGAGACCCTGTCTCAAAAAAGACAAAAAAATAAAGTAAAAATGCAACCCAAAATAGGAGACATTTGAAAAAATGTATCTGATAAATCTGATAATAATTTGCACACTTTTTTTTTTGCAGTACTGGGGATTGCACTCAGGACCCTGCATTTGCCAGGCAGGCACTTACTCTACTGAACTATCTCCCCAGCCCTGTATACATATTTTTGCATACATATTTATGGATAAGGTTATTACAACTCAATAACAGAAAGGTAGAAACCTTAATTCAAAAATGATAAAAGGATTTGAGTAATCATTTAAATAAAGCAGACATACAAATGCCCCAAAATACATGAAGATAATCTATTTTCTTAATCTGTAATTAAAGACAAATAAATATCACAATTTAATAATACTTCATAGCCAACAGAATAGCTGGTGTCAAAAGACACATTATAGCAATTGTTCATGTTCTCTAAAAGGTTAAGGTCAACATAGTGACCATGTGACCTAGAAGTCTCACTTCTGATTAAATATTCTAGAGAATTAAAACCATGTTTCCATAAGAATAATCTGCCATGAACAGTAATAAAAAGAACTCTTTTCTAATAATAGAAAGTCAAAATACATATCAAGTGATGAATAAATAAATAAAATGTGGCATATCCACACAATAGATGCCCTTTAACCTGAAATTTATATGCAGAATCATGAAAGTGCCCTAATCCACTGTACTTGATGAATGAAGTCTGTATTTCCAATAAACATTTGGTGAATTTTTGGAACGATGGAGAAATAGCCACAGAGTTCAGAAGTTGTATTGAAGACACTGGTATAGGTAAACAAAGACTTTAGGAACTAAAGCCGAATTCAACAGAAACTATGATAAAAAATTAACAACTATATTTCATTAAAAGCTTTTGCATAACAACAGAAACCACCAGCAGTGTGGAGAGACAACCCACTTTGTGGGGAAAAATTCGCCAGCTGCTCCTCAGACAATGACTATTATGTAGAATACATAGAAAAATCACAAGCCTCAAAATTTTAAAGGCTCAATCCAAAAATGAACATTTGAAATGAATAAATGTGTCTCAGATGAAGATGTAACAAAGAAATATAAGAAAAAATGTTCAACATCACTGATCATTCAAGAGACATAAACTGTAACAGTGCTGAGATTCCATCTCCCCCACAAAAGAAAGGATATTATCAAGAAGTCAACCAATAACAGATGCTGGTGGGGTGTGGGAGAAAAGAAAGCCTGCTCCACTGTTGGTGGGATGGCAGACTGGCGCAGCTACTGTGGAAATCAGTGTGGAGATCCCTCAAAAAACTAGGACTAGGGCCCGGCAGGATGGCTCAGTGGTCTAAAGCGCCTGCTTAGGAAAGCTTAGGCGGCTGCAGGGACTGAGGTTCGATCCCCAGCACCACATGCTGCACCAGCCCTGCCCTCAGGGCAGGCTGAGCCGGCCATAAAAATACATAAACAAACAAACAAAAGTTCTGACACAAGAAAAATAAATAAAAACTAGGACTAGAGTTCTCACTGAAGCCAGCTATTCTCCTTCTTCATATCTGCCTAATTAAAAACATCATGCCTCAGTAAAAAATATGCAACTTTGCTTATAGCAACACAGTTTATAATTGCTGAATATTGGAAACAGCCCAAATGTCCATCAGATGAATGAATGAATAAAAAAATATGTGCTCCTGTTATAGGCTGGAGTACTACTCGGACATAGAGAAGGATAATCTTGAGGTAATTCTAGGTAAATGGATATATCTTGAGAAGATGCTCTTTAAGTGAAATTCATTGTCCACAATTGTAAGTACTGTATAGTTTCTCTGGTGTGAGAAATTGCAAGTGCAAATAAGGATCAAAGAATTTATAATTGACATCATGAAATAGGTAGAAAATATTCAAGTGGGAAAAGGATCTAGGGACAGGGAAGGGGGAAAGGAAGGAAGGGACAAAGAAAGAAATGGAAACAAAGCTTTTGTAAATAAGGATGGGAAGAGGGGTGGAAAGGAGGGAATGGGCTAACAAGAAAGAATCGAGGTGTACTGTATACAAGTGCAGATTCCCTGTGATGAATGTGATCACTATGTATACCTAAAATGTACCAATAAACTTAATTAGTTAAAAATAAATAACAGATAACTAAATATTGACGGGTAAAAAGCATTGCAGAGTGCCAATTTGTGGAACCCAAATCAAGATTTTAAAATTTCATTTCGATTTTAATTTTCCATGAGTAAATAAAATTGGACAATAATTATGTAGGCTTTGGGATTATTTACACATTTAATAAACTATGTTTCTCATAGGTTTTCACTGGGATCTTCACTGCAGAAATGTTTCTCAAGATCATTGCTATGGATCCTTATTATTACTTTCAAGAAGGCTGGAATATTTTTGATGGTTTTATTGTCAGCCTTAGTTTAATGGAACTGGGCTTGGCAAATGTAGAAGGATTATCAGTTCTTCGATCATTTCGACTGGTAAATTAAGAATATCCATACTTATTTTTATAATTTTTAGCCATTATTCTTAACATAATAGCATCATGATTTGTTTTATAATTATGGTATTTGAGTATGTTTCTAAATAGTCTGGGTTGTTTCACCAGTGCGTTGTAGTTCTTCCCTCATAATAGTTTTTATTAATAAAGTTTATTCAAATGAAGGGTCAATCATTCTCTCTTTAGTAATCGAAAGATAGATCTGATGAGGAAGAAGAAAGGAAGAAACCCAGATAAACCCAAATCACAATTAAAAGCTGTAGCCAGTCAGTTACCTGAGGTTTGTGTAACCATGTGTAAGGTTTTGCAGGAAACAAGATGAGCTTCTTGCCCTGTCAAGGGCCCAGTAGTTACACAGCTGCCCTTTGCCTGTGCTGTCCCCATATAATCCATGATAAGAAAGAAGCAAGAGACAGCGTAGAACGAAGGGACGTAGGCAGACAGTCCTCACAGATCCACCTCTGCAGACAGACCTGATAGCTGCCAAATTCTCCCTCTGAGAAGAGTTGCCAAGAGTAGATCTTGTTATTTTAACAGTTGTCTTTTATTTGATCTCAGTATAATTCCTTTCTATAGTGCTCAAGAATAGTTACAGACCTAATCTGAAGCTCAAAATATGCAAAAAATAGAAAAAATATTAGAAATGACTATATAGCCAGTGACGTAAGTAAGTTTTTTCAAAAACGTTTGGTGAACTTTTAAGATAATGTGTTGCATTTTGGAAAATAGGGAGAATAACATTGGATCCTTGCTTAATGTCTTAGGCTGTTGGATAAGTTATTATCAGAATAAATTAAATGCTTTAATGCTTAAATTCACACCTGTGGGTCACTTAAAAGCCATTAAATAATGCACTATTCTCAGCCTGCTACTGAATGAAGCATTAGAAATGAAACATTGCTATAGTTTAAACGTAAAAGGTTCTTTAATAACCTATTGACCCAGTTTCACCAAATGTCAAGCACAGTATTTATATACATTAATGATTAGATCAATATTAATAGATTAATAAGTTCAAGTATTTCTCCTGTAGATATAATAAATCAGAAGGTTATGCCCTAATGTTACATAGATATAGCTAAATTTTAAAATGTAAATACTAATCTTATATATTTTATGTAAGTATTAAGATCATGTACTCTTCTGTGCTTTGGCACCATATTTGAAGTATACTGAAAATATATTCCCTTGGGGCTTTGCAATGACGAGAATGTCTCATTTTCTGAAAATGTGGCTCTGCTCGATATGCACCATTGACCTTAAGTAATTTTGTTCCTTAATAAAGAATTTTGTTTTATATGCTTCTTGGGAAAATTTGAAGTATCTTATAATGAATAGGCCAAATCAAAAACTGGGTAATATTATTGTTTTATTTATAAGATGGGCAACCTCAGATTGAAAAATATCTTGGTAGTATCAACTGCATGCTACATTTGGTAGATAAGAGTTTGATACATAAATAATCCATCACTATACAATGGAGAGTAATACACTATAGAAGTCAACTCTACATAAAATCACAAATGTTTAGAAATGCAGGGCTGGGGGCTGGGGAGATAGCTCAGTGACATAAGTGCTTGCCTGGCAAGCTCAGGGTCCTGAGTTCAATCCCCAGTACCAAAAAAAAAAAAAGAAATTCAGGGTTGGGAAGATAGTTCAGTAAAGTAAACACTTCCCTGGCAAGCACAACGACCTGAGTTCAATCCCTGGTTCCGGAAAAAAAAAAAAAAAATGCATTGACAAGTCTTCTTGGTTTTTTTTTTTTTTTTTTTTTTTTTTTTTTTTTTTTTTTTTTTTTTGCGTTGTTGTTGTTTTGTTTGGTTTGATTTTTTCCTTTTTCTTTTTTCTAGCTCAGAGTTTTCAAGTTGGCAAAATCCTGGCCAACCTTGAATATGCTGATAAAGATCATTGGCAACTCCGTGGGGGCTCTGGGTAACCTCACCCTGGTGCTGGCCATCATAGTGTTCATCTTTGCTGTGGTTGGCATGCAGCTCTTTGGGAAGAGCTACAAGGAATGTGTCTGCAAAATTTCCAACGACTGTGAACTCCCACGCTGGCACATGCATGACTTCTTCCACTCCTTCCTGATTGTGTTCCGCGTGCTCTGTGGAGAGTGGATAGAGACCATGTGGGACTGCATGGAGGTCGCTGGCCAAACCATGTGCCTTACTGTCTTCATGATGGTCATGGTGATTGGAAACCTAGTGGTATGTAGTAAGAAAAAAAAATCACATTCAGCAAAAGTAATGTAATTATGAAACAAGAACATTTTGCATGTTCTTTGGAAGCTATTTTGGTTCTAGGTCATTTCCAACTCTACTATTTATGATTGCAAGTGCCAGACATGATTGAGCCTACCGTAATCCATACAAACATCCAGGTACTGTTCATGCTGGGGTTTCATTCTTTGTTGTCGATCCTCTATTTCTCTAGTTTTTATCTTTTGGTTCATGTAATAAAGTATGGAAACATCATGAAGCATAGATATTCAATTTGCATGGAATAACAACTGTATTCTCTGAAAATCTTTTAAACATGGATTTTTTACAAGCTGAAATTTAAAAAATTACTATCACCTCAGTTCATTAAAATACATCAGTTATGTAGAAAACAACAATATAAACTAGAAACGTTGACTCAAGAAACATTAATAATCATTTCTTTTTAAAATCAGTCTTGCCCAGCACTACCACATTGGATCTTGAAAATATGAGAAAGAAATGGTAGACCAACGTAAGAAAGTGGCATGACAGTTATTCAAACATAAATTAAAAAGAGAGGTTCTAATGCATGTCCAGAATGTTGAAATGAAGTGCTGTATGCCAGATTCACACAATAGAAACATTGTGTTACTATAACAAAATTGATCATAGAAGTTTCTGCCAAAGAGTTCGGCCCTGAACTATATTTAGTTATAGTGTAAGATTTAGCTGGCTACAGAGCAAGATGACCATTCTAAGGCAGGGTATGAGACACTCAGAACTTAGGGAACAGAGAACAACAGACTTTAGGAAAAGGCACAGCTCTTGAGCTTTAAATAAAAGAGCTGTACTATATTTTAAAATTAGAAATCAGGCCAATGGGATGGGAAAAAACAGGCATAATTAATGTTTTATGCCTACATATAATCTTCCAATGTGAACCTCCAATTCCTGAAAAGAAAATAAATGGAGATAAAAGATTGAAGGATTATCGTTTTTAAATTTTTATTTAGTGTCAGACTTCAAACTCCTTAGCATTAGTTTAGATGCTGCACTTCTGAAATAAATAGATTTATTTGTTTATTTTTTATTTGCTATGGATTAAAGTGAAGCCATCCCAAGCTAAGTAGGCCCTCCTTAGCACTTTTCCACACTGAGTCAGTCCAGGTAGGCCTGGGAAAGAGGTGAGGTCACCAACCGTGCTTCTAAGGCCAGGGTTTTTATGATCCTTTTACATGTTTTATGCAGGTGCTCCAGAAAGTGAATGTGGTTTTTGCCAAAGGCATTTCTAGAAGCAGTGGACACTGTCTTCCCTCCCTAAACGAAAGAATAGCAGTAGCACACAGAGAGAATGGAAGATTAGGAGTCTCTTCTCAAAGAACAGAGAACACATGAGCACATGCTCTATACTTCAATTTGGAGCCCCAAGCAGGAATAATAATAATATTTTCCTTCCAGGCAAATAATCTCGCTTATGGAAATTATGAAAAAGTAGTATGTTCAGGAAACATTTATTGCTTTTAGACAATGAAAATAACACTAAAGCTGTCGATCTATGGAAGATTATAGAAACAGAAAATTAATAGTAAGTTTAATGTTGTTGGTTATATATGCCAAGAGCTCAGAGAAAGGAAACACAGGTGGCTGGGGATGCCGTTCAGTGCAGGGCGGTTGCAGAGCATGTGCAAGGCCCCGGGCTCAGTGCCTGGCACTGCCAGTACATAAGTGGATCAAGAAAAGGTAAGTACACGGATAAACGGCAGTATCCATGCACAGACATGAAGCACTACTTCATTTTTTTCTCCAAACCATTAAGACCTTAGAATAACATTAACAAAACAAAATCACACCACTTCTGTTATTATCTGTACTACTGGAGAAGGCACTGACGGTACAGAGAACCTTTAGTTCTCTCCTCTATAAAGCAATGAAAGTCATAATTTCTTCTTTATGAGTTGGTTATGAGAATAAATTATAATTATACAAACTTTGTGTTGGCCCAAGGGCCAGTACGTGTTGAGAGATTGGGTAAAAAAAACTGCTTTGTTGCTGTTATAATCACCTACTCTAGAACCTGGCTTCAAGAATGTTTCTGTTTAATCTAGCATGTTTCTGAATTTAAAAAATTCTCAATCTGCTGGAAAAGATATTGTTTTAAAAAAGCAACGTTGGTGTTCTATTTCAAATTAGGGTGGCTATAGTCAACAATAATGGTTGTGGATTTCAGAAGAAAGAATAAACTCATAAGGTAATGGATGAGGTAGTTACCCTGATATGAAATGTGCACAATTTTTGTGTCAAATAAAAATACAATAAAATGTACTCAATACTAGACAACACTGGGGGATGATTAACTGATGTAGGTCAATAAAAATTTCCCAATAGACAAGGCCAATACATTAATAAACCTTAGGAAATTAAATACAGAAAATAATTATCACACCACGATTCAGTTTTTATCATACAGTATTAAAATTTAATGTTTGATTTTATTTACTCTCTTTGATCCAGTTTTTCAGTTACATAAAAGCAATTCCAAGAGAAGTCACAAAACTATGATTATCAAGAGCCATGGAATGTCAGTTCTTGAATGAGGTAGTATAGAACCTCAGAATTTCATTCAGCACTCAGTGGACCTCATATGTTTTTGCTGTTGTTTACATGGACAGGACCTCTTTTACATAACCTATTCCTCCAGGACCATTTACTTATTTGCTTATTTAAATTTCAGGTACTTCATACAGGGTCTCACTATGTAGTTTATTTTTTATCTATTAACTTTGTTTTTATGTACTAAGTACAGAGTCTATAGAGTCTCACCACACAGACAGGACTCATAGTGATCCTTTCCACTATTCAGCCTCCCAAGTGCTGAGATTACAGGCGTGCGCCAGAATGCCCAGTCTCAATCACTCTCTCAGAGTGCCCCAAGGTGAGGCCAGCGCTGCATGTGGTACTGGGGATCAAACCTGTGTCCCTGTGCTTGCCTAAGCAGGCACTTTGTCTGCTGAGCTATCTCAGCAGCCCAGGACTTCTCTTTTCAATCAGTTACATTTTTACATTTAGTTTTATTTACATCTGTATGTTTGTATAACTTCTGGTCCATGGACATTGCCACTGAAATTCTGACAAAATTTTATAACAGTCCTTCTTGTGCCCATGGAAATGTCTTATTCTTTACTAAATTGATTCTTCACAGTGAGCACAGTGTGAACATGGGCAGTAATCATGGCAAAACCTCAATTCTATAACTTTTAACTCAGTATTAACATTATTATTTTATAATGGACATTTGTTTATGGAATTTCTGTTGTGTAAATACAGTGACCATGCTGTCCTGAATCAAAATTTAAGGCGTGTGCACTAGCAGCAAATATATTCTTCTCTAATTTCTTATTTTATTTTATTTTAAAATTTAACAATGGTTATATTACATATTTTCATCACTGGATCAGTTTAGATTAATAGACATAGGTATATAAGATTGATCAAAACAATTAAACATTAACACTTTCTATAAACATTAATTTTTATTTCACAAGTTACTTAAATGAAAAATGATCTAAAAGCATAATAGTCAACTAACATCTAAATTATATTTAGAATTATATTTATTCTAAGGGAAAGAAGTTATTAGGGCCCGATTCAATGCAAATGACATGGCCAGAAAACTTTTCTTCCTTTGTCAAAGTGCTGTTGTCTAGACTTCTCTTTAAAAACTGAAGTTAATATAAACATTCAATGTAGCAGTAGCTTCAGTTACTTTATAACACCCTCCCCAAAAAAGTGTGATCTAGTGCTATTTCATGTTGGCCAGGCACTTTTTTATTTAATTCACTACTGACTTTATACTCTATTGGGAACTAAAAGAAATAACTGGCATAGAATAAGTATAGTTTTGACCTGTCTTCCTGCTGTGTTCTAGGTTCTGAACCTCTTCCTGGCCTTGCTACTCAGCTCCTTCAGTTCTGACAATCTTGCCGCCACAGATGATGATAACGAAATGAATAACCTGCAGATTGCTGTGGGACGGATGCAGAAAGGCATTGATTTCGTTAAAAGAAAGATCCGTGAATTTATTCAGAAAGCCTTTGTTAGAAAGCAGAAGGCTTTAGACGAAATAAAACCCCTTGAAGATCTAAATAACAAAAAGGACAGCTGTATTTCCAACCATACCACTATCGAGATAGGCAAAGACCTCAATTATCTGAAAGATGGGAATGGAACCACCAGTGGCATAGGCAGCAGCGTGGAAAAATACGTCGTCGATGAAAGTGATTACATGTCGTTTATAAACAACCCCAGCCTCACCGTGACAGTGCCGATTGCTGTCGGGGAATCTGATTTTGAAAATTTAAATACTGAAGAGTTCAGTAGTGAGTCAGATATGGAAGAAAGCAAAGAGGTAGGAATTTTTGAATGTGGAGATGTTTCGATAAAATGTATCTTGTCGCTTCAGAACTGTTCGATATTTTCAAATTGTGTGCCTTCTTACTATAAGAAGATAGCAAATATATTGATACATTTTCCGTGGCAAAAATGGGATTAATAAAGTAATAATAAGTTACAATATAATCAGAAAACTAGTGTTTATCCACATGACTAAGTAATCACTTTTTGAATTCTTAATAATACAAATATGTAGATTCATCCCACAAATTTTAAGTATCTTTAAACCACTTTAGATTTCTGAAAATGCCTGTTTGTGTGAACTTTTTTTTCTCTTAAGGAAGTTTTTTTTTTTTTTTTTTGTCTTTTTGAGACAGGGTCTTGCTATGCAGTTCAGGCTGATCCTGAGCTCACTTTTGTAGCCCAGGCTGGTCTCGAACTCGCACCAATCCTCCTGCCTCAGCCTCCCGAGTGCTGGGATTACAGGCGTGAGCCACCACGCCCGGCTTAAGGAAGTTTTTGTACGTAGTATTCTTTTATGTAGCAAAAAAACTTAATGGGAGCTCGTTTCAATTCTCACCTTTTTACATTCTTGCCTCTTAAGAAATACTGCATACACGTGATTTTTATTTCGTCTTCCCCGACTTATTAACTCACGAAAAATCTGACTGGTTCTGAGCTCAATGTTTCTGTATAGGTTCTTGCTTCCTGAATTACATGATTTTTTAAGGAAAAGAAGTATATAATAAGGAGTGAGAGTGAACATGTTTTTAACTCCACCTAACCCAATTTAAATAAAAGAAGCCTTAATGCTTTATAGAATGTAAAATTCTGGGTTTATTAACCCAGTAAGAATTAAGCCTTACACATATGTGTACCTGGTTGTGTCTTTGGTTTGGTTTGTTTGTTATGAACCTGCAGATTACAAAACTCTGAGCTCAAGAATAAAAAAGAAAGATAAAAAGAATAAAAAAGAAAGACTTCATAATTTTAATACATAATGTTTTAACTATATCAAATTAGAAACTTGCAATACTTAAAGATTGAAAAATCAACAAAGGTAACAGCCCTTTTTTAGTTGAACTATTTTTTATAGACGCTTAAGATTTTTATTATTGTTCTTGTCTAAAAATGATAGCTTGGAATTTGAAGCATTGACATGTACAATTTAAGCAGTATAAAATTATCATAATGACTAGAAAGTAAAGAGAGGTGTATTTCAAAAAAGACAATAATCAAGTGTTGTAGTCACTAGACCTATATTTATTTGATACAACTGTGAAAGTGTATAACATTTTCCATTATTCATTACTGATAGGTACATAGTATTGCTAATTTAATGGTTAGGGAAAAAATAAATGCTGAACACAAAATCCAGGCAATATTTAAATATAGGTACTAAAGAGCAAGATGTAAATAACAGGGCCATAGTTAAGCAATGTCACAAAATAACCCATGAAATTTAATAGAGAAATAGTGAAATCTTCAAGCCCAGAGTAAAGTAGAACTGCATAGCTAAGTGCTCCACCACTAAGCTACATTCCTTGCCCACTAGTTTGACTTGCATTTAAAGATGAATAATACCTTAAAATCATTTAGAACTAAAGTTATAAATACAACTTAGCTGGTTTATGTACCTTTTTCATAATATTCTCACTAGAAATGGAGGTCAGTATTTAAAAAAATAGTTGAGTCATTAGAATTTTAAGCTAGACTCATTTTACATTGTATCTTATACTGGATATTTCGCTTAAGGTAGAGAAAGTCAACTTTTTTTTGAAGTTGGCTTAAGGTTTGAGTATCATATAAACTAAGTTAATTATAAAGAATCATTGAGGTTGTTAGCTGTTTTTATTTATTTATTTATTTATTTATTTATTTATTTATTTGCTTTTTGAGACAGGGTCTCACTGTGCAGTTCAGGCTGTCTTTGAGCTCACTTTTGTAGCCCAGGCTGGTCTCGAACTCACAACGATCCTCCTGCCTCAGCCTCCCAAGTGTTGGGATTACAGGCATGAGCCACCATGCCCAGCTTGTTAGCTGTTTTAGTCTTTCAAGTAAATTTGACTATTTTTTGATGTGTGGTTAACTTAACTCGTAGTCTTCTTAGGTTTCAGAAATCTTAAAGCCTGTAGTTTTTCAATAGAGCATATATTTAACCTCACTTCAAACTATTGCATTTAATCTAAGACATGCTCAATAAAGTGGCTAATAGGGCCAGGGAGACAGCTTAGCACACTAAGCACCTGCATAGGCCACCTCAGGGACCAGGGTTCAATTCCCATCAATGCATGTCACACCAGCCCTGCCCTGGGGTGCGCTGAGCCGGCCACTGAGATCCCATGCAGCAGCACAAACCTGTAATCCCAGTGCTAGGGAGGTGGAACACAGGAGGATCACTACAAGTCCTACCTGTGTGGTGAGACTGCGTACCAAGTGCATTAAATAAATAAATAAACAAGATATTACAGTGGTGAACTCTTCCTATGTTTTTTTCTTACTAGCGGTATGGTTTCTTGTTTTGTTTTGTTTTTAGATTTGAGTTACTCTTGAGTTAAGTGCTCTGAAATAATAGTGTGGACTCTGTATCTATTTTGAAATTAGAAGCAGAGAATTCATCTGTTTGTTGGAAGTGAACAGAATTATTTAATTGAGTCGTACTTTTGGTATCCTGTTACCCTTATGTTGAAGTTTATAATTTGGAGAAATTGTTATATATGGTTTTACATCAAACTTTTAGACATAAATTTAAAAAGTAATAAAGGATTACATTCATAGTTTTGGAAAAGCTACATCCATATCTCTATGATATTTACCTCTGTATGTTTTGATCTTTCCGAATTTTGCTTTATGTTTCTACATTAGAAAATGATATGGAGAATTGAAACAGTTATCTGAGAATTTTAAATATCCCCATTGAAATAACTTTATACTATCTATTTTCTGGTCACTTTTTGGTGTTTGGTCATTTCTTAACTGATGTTTGGGAAGGTGCTGCTTATTGTGAGATATTACTGTTTCATTCTAAAGGATTTCTAAAATTAAAGTTTAGAGAACTTTCTTTCAAAATGCCTAGGGGAATTTCTTTTTATAGGATAAACTAACCGAAAGGACTCAGAATCCCTTTGTTGAGGTGTTAGAACTAAGCCCCCACTTCTGTCTCTGCCCAACTTATGAAGCTCTCTCTGTTAGCTTTCTGGAATTCTCTGCAGTATATTCTTTAAAATACTATTATAATCATGCATGCTTTTCACTCTTTGTGTGTTAAGTTGGCTACAGTAAATGCAATTCCTTTTGGATTATGATTGACTGATTTTCCTTTTAGAGTCTTAAATAATGTTGAAGCCATGCTTGAATGATAATTGTTTCAGAGTAAAATTGAGTAGTGTGATATGGTGACCTTCACTGCTTACCATTCTTACTTCTCACAGGGGTAAAATCAAGCTGGAGCCATCAAGAATGCAGCTCTGGGGTTTTTTAACCAGCCAGAGGCTCGTGCCACCACTTTTACCCAGGTTACCCAAGCAAGTTGTATATCTCTCTCTCTAAATATAATCAGTCTTTAAGTGCCCTTTGACTGGCCTGCATGCTACTCAGCTATGTTCCTTGCCCATCCATTGGCAGTGAAATAAAAACATGCGCAGCTGCTACGATGCTGAGGCAGATGAAGCATGGTCGGGCGAGTCTGACAACCCTAACTTGGAAATATGTATACGTGCGTTTAGCTGCTATTTTTGTTACATAGATTCTGAAAAAAAATTATACTCACTGAAAAGTAAAAGTGCATGCCTTATAGGTTGTTTAATTTCTATTTAGTGTCAACAAAGTTTGAAATATACTAAGAATCTAGACAGGAGTAAATTGATCCTTTGAAAAATCTCTTACAAAAACCTTTTTCTCCCTTGAGTCTTCTTTTCTTTATAAACAAGATCGCAGTGTACTTTGGGGGTAATTTTTTGTTCAGTGTCATATTAAGGTTTTCTGAAAAGAAATCTGAAAACTAAAGCAATTGACTACTCATACAGAAATTTTGTAGGTAATGTTCTGTAAATTAATTGCACTATTTATCTTTTGGCTACTAGGAGCATGACTGTAGTTTTTTATCTGCTTCATCTTAGGGAAAAAAACAAAAACAAAACAAAACAAAAAAAAAAAAAAAAAAAACATCATTTCAGTTAGCAACTGTCCAAAAATATTTTGCAATAAGAATGACTTCCTTGATATTTTTTGTATTTAATACTAAAATGCTTAGTGTAACAGGAAATAGAATGAATTTATTTTGCACAAAGGAAAATAAATAAGATACACAACAGTCTTTAGGCAAAGTGTTCCTCCTGAGGTCACCTCCTCCACCCCTCCTGCTGGCCACCAAGCGACTTGGTTCCAAAGCTGGTTATTTAAATATATCATGTTACTCTATTCCTACACAGGAAGAGCTCCATGAGTTGTCATTCCTTTGATATTTTTAAAATAAAGGAAGTTCCTTTGTATGTGAATACAGCAATGGCTATAACACCATTCTCTGGGCTTCATTTATCATTCATCATCTGATTCTAAAATAACAGTTCTGTGAACAAATATGTAAGCTAAATTGTTTCATCCAATTTAATCATTTTGAGAAATATTAATTACTTTGTCAATAAGTTTCCTGCTGCATAAAATACAAGATAACACCAACACAAAATAGTTTTTGTCTTTTTGAAAGAAACACGAATTATGTCATTCTTGCAGTATTCTTTTGTAGTTTGGATTGAAATATTCATCCAGTAGTACTCCAGATTGATGAAAGATAAGACATTATGTATGGGAGCAATGGTATTCTATAAAAATGACGCCCAATGAACATGTATATACCCAGGGGCTGGAGAAATTTTTGTCGGATTATGCATTATTTCTTCGGAAAAGTATGAGATTTTTGGGCACATGAGATAGTTTTTTTTTGGTTTTTTTTTTTTTTTTTTGGTTTTTTTTACAGTTTCTTGGAAAAAAAAAAGTTAGTTTCCTTATTCTCTGGTATCCCATCTTCCATATTCCTGTACAGAAATGTATTTGTGGGAAAATGGCATTCAATCCATGGCATCTAGGAAATTTAACTGATGATAAGTGTGCTGGAAATTAATCAGGAGCTGGTTCACTCCTTCTCAAGGCACAGTGAGGACACTTTCCAATGTCCTATAAAAAGTTGCTGATCTTCTTTAGGAAACATTGTGCATTTCCTAAAAAGATATACTAAATTCCAAGGCAGGAGACAAAGAATGTAGGTGTCAGATCGATCAGTGTGAGCATGAATGGATGGGCTGAGTAGGAGCTCATCTTTGATTTTATCCTAGAGAATAAGCAGTCCTCGTGGAAGAGGATTTAAGTAGAATAGTGATCAAGGAGGAGAAAAGACTAAATATCTTTTTTTTTTTTTTTTTTTTTTTTGGTCT
This sequence comes from Myocastor coypus, assembly GCA_004027025.1. Taxonomy (NCBI): domain Eukaryota; kingdom Metazoa; phylum Chordata; class Mammalia; order Rodentia; family Myocastoridae; genus Myocastor; species Myocastor coypus. The sequence goes on along the minus strand of PVJA010014758.1, from coordinate 19,372 downwards.
TTTTGAGACGGGGTCTTGCTATGCAGTTGAGGCTGGCCTTGAGCTCACTTTTGTAGCCCAGTCTGTTCTTGAACCTGCACCAATCCTCCTGTCTCAGCCTCCCAAGTGCTGGGACTATAGGCGTGAGCCACCACGCCCGGCTAAGACTAAATATCTTTAATGTTAGAAAAACTGGGCCAGAAATGCTGAGATTTTTGTGTTAATGTCTGCTGAGGGCAGAACATTATGACAGCCATTCTGTGTTACATACAAGAAAGATGTTTAAGGTCTTCTGTTTCTGGTTTCAATTTTTTATTATGTGTCCATTATGAACACTAAAGTGATTTTCTGGATAATATGGTATGAGGATGATAGTTTGATTTTACTGTCCTATCAAATTGTTATCTACATCAACAATTCCTTTCACATGTTGATGTGCCGCTTTGGTCTGAAGACCAGCCAAAATCGAGCAAGCCCATCCCTTCCACTCTTGAGTTGAGATTTTTTTTTTTTGGAAAACTGGCCTAGAACACCTTCAGTGGTGATTAGCAATTGTATCCAGGAACAAAAGGTTGCCATTTTTGCAGATCAAAATAGACAATTGTGGAGTACTTAGTATAATTTATATTTGTATTTATTTCTTTTCAATTATATACTTTTAAATTAAATTGCATTAAAACATATCTTCGACTAATTTTGTATAATATTTACTAATTATATTTTCTGAAAAATGCTTCTTCACAATGAGAAATAAAGGTTCCTGCGAAAAAATTAACAGGGAGCACTTTTTCTCCTCTTTCCTATTTATGATTAGCTGCTTTAAAATCATTTCTATTCATATCTTATTTTTGCCTTTTGAAGGAAATACTGTTAGTTTGGAATCTTCATGTTTAGCTATAACTTCCCATTAATGTGGAAAATATGAAGTGCAGAATTGTAAAATACAAATGACAGCCAGCCAAATAGTTCAGTGGGTTAAAGCATCTGCTTAGGCAAGCACAGGGATCATAATTTGATTCCTGGCACCACATGCCAGGCCAGCCCCAACCTCAGGGTGAAATGAGCCAGCCAGAGCCCAAGGGTGCAGTGGTGTACACCTATAATCCCAGAGCTGGGGAGGCTGAAAGCAGGAGGATCACCATGTGTTCCAGCTGCATAGGGTGATCCTGCAACAACCAAATACCTAAAGCCAATAAATTTTTTAAAAAATTAAAAAAATACAAATTATATATTTTGATGTACATTAATTAGATTAAGAAAGTTGTAAATCAGCCCTGCTTGAATGATATAATTATAATTAATTTAGCACTGAGAAGATCCCTGAAGACTGTTCTATGCAGTCCTATATGTTTCCATCTTAATTAACTAGTATTTCTACCTGAAAGTAAATAGTTGCCAGTGTTATCCATAACCAGTAAGATTGGCTTTCCTGTTTATTCACTTTGTTCTGCTGAGTTTTGCATGTGCCTATATTGTGTTAAAGGTTTACTAGGCAAGGGCCATCCTAACAATATCGTTCAGTCCACTTTTCTAGTTTCCTGATAAATAAGAATGGTGATAAAAAAAGAACACCTAAACATTTTAAATTTTACCAAAGGCTAAACATAGAACTTATCCAACTGGGCCTACTGACAGCCAGTTCATGTTTTAGTTTCTTACTTATGTAGCATTTTGTAGTGAATGTTGTCTGATAGGAACGTTGCCAGGCAACCACTATTTGAAACTTCTTTAAGGGGGTAAGTTGTGATAGCGCCACAGAGTGATTCATAACTGACAGTTGTTCTAGTGAATTTGCACTGTAGTTAGGCTGAGAATAATTAATCACCCTATCTGAAGCTGAAAAACTTTACATTCATAACTTGATGAATTTTTTTTTTTTTGTGGGCTACTTATGTGTTTCACTTGCTTTATCCCATATTTTCATAATATGTTATTCACCTTTTATGTGATATAAAGATGTATTAATATCATAAAAGATTTATGGTTCTAAATTTCTTGCCTACATTTGAGGATTACAATTTAAACTTCTTGTCCATGAAATATGCTGTTGTGTATTTACCTCTATGTTAATGATATATATATAAAATATTCTATAACTTGAATTAATACTAAAGCTCGTGAATATGCAATATGAAAATCAGCAATGTCTTTTGCACCACCTTGATTCATTGCTTAATTACATATCCAGTCTGCTGAAGTTTTAAGCTGATTGTCTTAGTTACTTTTTACTCATTGCTGGGACAAATACTCAACACTCAAAATGAAGGAAGGAAAGGTTTATTTAGCTCACAAGTACTAGAGGGTTCAGTCCATTTTTGGCTGGCCCAAGGCTGAGAGCATCCAGTTCATGGTGGCAGAATAGCAACAATCGCAACCTAGGCAACCGACCAACTAGGGGAGCAGAGAGCAACAGCTTAGTCTGTCTCCCTGTCTCTCTTTATATTACATTCAGGCTCTCCACCTCAGCCTATCTGCCTTAGGCTACACCCATAACCCCAGAAGTATTTAAAACACATAATCCCAGTGATTCATGAGTCAAGTCTCAATCTATAGAAGTCCCCACCCCATGACTACATGAGGCTTTGGGGCAACAACTAGACATAAACCATAACACTGATAAAGGTTAAATTTGCTTGTGAATAATCAAAGAGGTTCCAGCAGATTAGGACCCAGGTGCCTCAGAGCTCCACGCTGTAGGTTCCACAAGGTGGTCAATCTATAGTTCCTTATCTCAAGAACAATCCAATGTGCTGATGATCAAGATGAATATGCTACTTATATTTTTGGCATTTGTCAGTTAAGTACTAGAAATGTAGAGATGTTCAAGTAACACATGTGACAGAGCCTTTGCTGTTCCATTTCAGAGAAAGATGAGAAAGAATGAGACAGCCTCTCCTTAAAGAGGTTCCATTTATCTCCACAGCTCCAGCTCCATGTAGAAAGGGTAGAGGACAGACAGCAATGCCAAATAAGTAAATAGTACTTTTCTTGACACCAAATATAAGTTATAGTTAATTTCATGGACTTATCTTAGACTAGTTATATAATCAGAATCACCTGGTTTTATATTTCAGAATCTGCAAGGATTTGTTTTACTCTGCAGTTAAGAGAGAAATTGTTTCCCCTTGAATGTCAGAAAGCATCACACTGGAGGTTAGAGGTACCCACAGGTTGAATAAGAGCATTATTCTTTATCCGTTTGCTCAACAAATATATTAAAAACAAACTTTGAGGATAGATGCTGGAGATACAATGATGGCAAAAAGCCGATCTTAGCTCAACAATAAATGTCAAAAAATTTCCCCTAGAGATGTCTTCTAGAAATACAAGATACATTTAAGTGACACTTTTGCAAGAGTAGCCACCCGACTATTAAATAGAAGTATTTGACTTCAAGAAAAAAAAATGTACCTATGAGTACCATATCAATATTATGATGAAATAATATGAAAGGACGTAATGCTGGTTTTCCTATTTTTTAATATGATTTAAATTAATGAAAGCACAGAAGCAAGTGCTTTGTTCTTAGAATTTCCAGAGGTGAGGCCTAAACAGTATTTTTTAGAAAAACTAGATGGCTCTTATTGTGGGCTAAATATGCAAAACTGATATTCTCCAAGTTTAACTTTGGGTCAAACTATTGGATAAGCTGTTAATTTTAAAAGTGCATGAAAAACATGCATTATGTAGCAACGTTTCTCATTAATTTGATATTTAATGAAAAACATATTGGCAGTGGAGAGCCTGCTGCTTTGTATTGAACTATATTTATTTTATTACCCATAAGTCCTTGGGTACATGGTTCCTGCACCAAATGTGCCACAAGCAGGTTAGAGAGATAAAAATATGTCTAACACAATTTGACTTACATTTCATCATATCTTACAATGCATTTTAAACCATAAAAATGTTCTTAACAATATAGGATGCATATTGCAGAGTGAAGATAGGGTACAAGAAATTAAGAGCCCACATCTGTTGGAAAGAAATTATAAATGGAAGAGGCATGACTGTTTGCAAAATAGTGAAGAGTGAAATATTGGTCATGACGCACGTCTTCCCAAAGTCAGTGGCGGTTATAACAACTCAGCTAATTGGCAGCAATAGAGATGAGTTGGTGATGCAGAGATACTGTGAAGAGGTGGGCGTTTGCACCCCAAGTTTCCTGTAGTACTTTAGAGATTGTTCCCAGTCACCATCCAAAGTTAGTCTTCATTCTACTATGAAACCTTTTCTTTATTTCTTCACTCATCTTTCTGTTTTTATTGAGTGTCTATGACACACTCATCACTGATCTGGGCTCCGATGGCCTCATTCACCAAGGTCTGCGATGTGCGTGGAGAGCCCTGCACGTGGTTCCTCATTTCTCTCTCGGACTTAAGAATGCCTTCATTATGTCTTTTCAACGTGATCTTAGTTCTTAAAAACATTTTCCATTTCTTTTGTGTGCTGTGTGCAGGGTCAGACATGACCATGCCTCCAAGGGTCCGGCTGCCTGTGTCATAGCCGAGCATCCTACGAAACACAAGACAGCTCTTGTCAGGTCCCCCAGTACATAACAGCTTCCTGGGAGGAGCAGGGACTAAAGTGAGAGAGTAATGTAATAATTTATTTTTAATTACATGTATATAGAATCAACTTTATTTATTTACAAAGGAAGGACCAGGAATACAACTCAGAAGTACAACACCTGCCTGGCACGCATGCAGTCCTGAGTTTGATTCTTAGTATCCACCCCCCACAACAAAATGTTTATTTCCAAAATAAGTATCTAACTTATATGGAAAAGTTATGAAATTAGAGTCTTGAAACTTAAAATACTTGTAGTAACTCTCCATTCTTTGGATTTTCATTATAGAATAAAACATAATCAGATTTTAATAATACAATATTATGTTTATTTATGGTTGTAACACACCTACTGACTAGAAAATTAACAATATGCACACAGTCAAACATAGATAATGTTTGAGTTAAATATTTTTGAAAAATTTAAAACTAATCTTGAAACTAGTTCTGAGGCATGAATATCTAATGCTTATGGATCTACTATTGATATTATTAAATTAGCTAAAGCAATATCACTTTCAATCTTACATACATCAGATATAAATATGTTTACTTCATCAGGACTAATATGATAAGTAAATATTTTATATAAAACTATGTTCATATTATAAAGGAGCCAGTTCTTAGGGAAACCTGTAAAACACCTTAGTCCAAATGAGTAGCATTTTCCTATCTCTAACTTTGACGTCATCGTATTCTAGTTTAATGAAGTTCAGTGTGCATTCTATCATGTGCTTATTTCATCTTCTTTCTAAAGTAGCTCTTTCAGCTCCACCATTTCCAAATGTTATGCACTAATGGTAATAACATTGTAATAGGTCGAGAATGCTGTGGCCCAAACTACTCTGGCTCCGTGTGGCACTCACACCTGGCCCTCTGCCATTTCTGCAGGATTCTCATCCTGAGATTGAAGGCTGGGATCTCTTCATGTATGCTGATCCCAAGAACAGCCTAAGTTGGCTAAAAGTTCATTGCATCTCAGCACTTAAGTGAAGTTCGTTCCACTGTATTTTTCTTTTTACTGATATTTGGTATAACCTAAAGAAAACCAAACAACCAAAGATTCATTACTGCCTGTATCAATCGGGCAGGTAAGAGTGCCAGAGTAACAAGTAGTTTCCAAATGCACAGTGAATCACAGGAGTGCATTGGCCAAAGAGAATGCGAAATATCAGCTCTTGCTCTATAGCTAACAATGTGCTGCTCTTTACGAATTAGAAAACTATAGAATATATTCAATAACAACCCGTAGCCTATGTTTTCATGTCAATGAAAAGTGGATAAATTTAGATTGTTGCTGTCTATCTGCTCTTGATCAAATCTTTTCTGCATTTGACATGAAAATACACCTGTGCAGCTTTGTTGGATGGGTCACAATTTTAGACTAAAACAAACTATACCATTTGCAAACTAATTGACCAAAGCAAGATGACCGTGTCTCTGTGGCAGCTTACATAAGCTTTCTGCAGCATTTTATTTCAGAATCTGTATACATAGGTTTTCACAAAAAGCATTTCAGTTGTTAGCACTATAGTTTTAAAAAAAGTTATACTAGCGTGCTGTATCTAATCTTGTGACCCCCCACCTCTACTAAAGCAAGTTGGCATAATATTTAAGTTACAGATGAAGAAAATGCATACAGAAGACTGGGGGGCACACCGTATGAATTCCAATGCTGTATTAAAGGAAATATTTAAAATATTTTCTGTGGGGTTGATTTTCAGAAGATAAATGCAACTAGTTCATCTGAGGGCAGCACAGTGGACATAGGAGCTCCCGTAGAGGGGGAGCAGCCAGAAGTTGAGCCTGAAGAATCCCTGGAACCTGAAGCCTGTTTTACAGAGGGTGAGTCAAGCAGCAGGACATGGGGCCACTCCTTGCGTGCACCCATCCTCCCTTCTTTCTCCGCTGTGCTTTCTCTTTTACTTTTACTGCTGTCTATCTCTATGTATCTATCTATCTGTCTATCTATCTATCTATCTATCTATCTATCTACCTATGTATGTATGTATCTATCTATCTATCATCTAACTGCTTATCTATTTATCATTTATTGACTACTTTTGGCTTTTCTGTATCAAAACAAAGACAACACTTAAAATATAGTTTACCTTAAGTAGCTAGATTATAACTATTATAACTATTTTTAGAATCCTATTCAATTCTGAGAAATGCTATTTGGTTTTTCTGTGGCCTTCTAAACAACAGGAAAGTCAAATCATTAGCTTTAAAAAATAAAAGAAAGTGAAAGAAGTGCATTATTTTCTTACAATAGTTTGAGTACTATTTGATGTGCATTTAAATCTATCTCAGTATCAATTGAAGTTAATTTTTTAATTATTTCTGAGCAAAACCAGCAGATAATAAAATACTAAAATATATTGCAAATTCTATGAAACTAGCAACGTGTCATAAGAAAATCTCATAAGGATTTTTTGAGGAATATTAAAATTCTATCATTTGAGGGATTGGCCAGTTATCAATTGTAATAATAATACTATTTACCAAACCACATGAAACTTTTTCTTCTAAGCTACTTTTCTGGTCTCATTTCTTAAATTTTTCAGTGCAAGTATAAGATTTTCCTGAGTTTTGTTATATCAGTTTCTTTATTCTTACATTTTCATAACCTTAGCATGACTGTTATGCTTTTTTCTAGATCTAGCCTCAAGTCTATGAGAACTAGAAGATTCTGAAATTATATTTATTGATGAAGTATTACAAAACTTTATTTTTTGATACTCATTGCTTCTATGATTATAGAATTTATAGACAAATCATCCCTATGTGCACTGCTCATTCTTTGAAGACAGTGCTCTTTAAGACTGATTATATATCATACTTTTCCCAATACAAGTCTCTGAACACATAGCCTTTGAAGAGCTTTTAACCTACTGGCTAATCAATTTCATAAAGATGATTATTAATTGTTTCTGAAAATACAAACTACATATTGAATAGTAGTGGAAAAGTGTTATAATTCTAGCAATATTATTTAGAGAATTATCTAACAAATCAATTTGTTTCTGATAAGAGAAATATTTATACTATAACATTAAATGAACTAGCAAGAATTAATATATATGTAATTTCTATATGGAGTGGAGTTATACTCACAAGATAAATGTGGTATGGAAAATCAACTTTTGATAGTTTTATTTTTACATATTTTGCAATGTAACCATCTATTAAGTGAGTGCAATATATCTATATTGAATGAATGGCAAATACATATATGTGTGGAAATAGAAGTTAGCTTTAAAAGCAAAGTTATTGGCAATGGATCTTCATTATTTGATGCAATAATGAGGACGAATGTTCCACCAACATAAATGTTTATAAACAACGACCCTTTTTCTTCACTTACTCTCCTGCATTTTAGACTGCGTGCGCAAGTTCAAGTGTTGCCAGATAAGCATAGAAGAAGGCAGAGGTAAACTCTGGTGGAACTTGAGGAAAACGTGCTATAAGATAGTGGAGCACAACTGGTTTGAAACTTTCATTGTCTTCATGATTCTGGTCAGCAGTGGGGCTCTGGTAGGTGGAACACGTCCTTCATCTTGTCCCTCTGACCCCTTTTTTTCCCTCCAGGGAATCTCATATTACCTGTTTTTAAAAGAAGCTGGTTGCCACTGAAAGAACATATGTCTGACATGTTTAGCACAGAGGGGGAAGCCCAACATACAGAAGTGTTTAATGCTTTGTCGAGCTCACTTTGGGTGGAATCAAATGTAGGTGGAATCAGGCTGAGACATGGATTGGTGAAAGTATTGCAAGCCTAATTTATGTCTGGTTGTACTGAATGGAATGGTCAGTTGGGTCCAAGTACTGATTTATGTAATAAAATATAGCAACCGGTTTTCCCATTTGCTAGTACAACTGCACAAGCATTCCTCTTGGTTTTTCCTTTACTGAAGCGGTCAGTGAGGAGGTCTCAGAGGAAGACAGCTGCCTTGTATCTGAAGGCGTCTAAGCCTACCTCTGCATTGACTAAGAACCTAGCATCCTGCTAAGTATTCAGAATAAAAAGGATTAGACATGCATTTTAATGCCAAGAGGAGAGTTAATTGTGAAGTCTTAACAATACCTGGCACCCCTGGTGACATACTCAGTCACCAAAGGGCCCCCGACCTGCTGGCTTCTGAATGGCCTCCAGCTGCAGCTGCAATCTGAGGTCCAAAGGGTTCTGCCCTTGTATTACACCTTTGTTACCAGATCACCCTCCTCTCTAAAAATTAAAGTAATAAGCAACAAAAGCAAACAACACTTTGTTTTCCTTTTGTCCTTGATCCAGGTCACCTGATCATCTTCCTAATTTTTCCAGTGGAAGCACTGAGTTAGACAAATGATGCTTCACTCTGAGTGGCCCAGGGTTCTGCAAATGAGTGTTTTACCCTTTCCCAAGAACTATACAAAATGACAACACAGGACCTTCCATATTTATAGCACACCCACAGGAGGAGAGAGAGAGAGACAGAGAGAGGCAGAGAGACAGAGACAAAAAGAAAAGAGTGGGGATGAGGGGAACAAGGGAAGAGGGGGCTGGTGGAGGGGGTGACACACTTTCCTTCCTCCTAGGCAGAGTGAGCTTCTTCCCTTACATTTTCTTTACTGGAAGGAAGCATTCCAGCAACTCTTGAGTGGAGAAAGCAAAGCTGCTCCTAGATACATTTTGCCTCCTGCTTTAGAAAGTAGCTGTCTTTTTTATTTATTTATTTATTTATTTATTTATTTATTTATTTATTTATATTTATTTATTTTTTTTTTTTAATGTTATGGCCAGCTCAGCCTGCCCTGGATGTGGGGCTGTTGCAGCATTTGGTGCATGGGATCCAGCCTCCGAGTCACCATTCCTGAGGTTGCCTAAGCTTTCTGAAGCTCTTCAAATCAGGCGCTTTAGACTGCTGAGCCATCTTGCCGGCCCCATGTAGCTGATAGCTGACTGTCTTTCAGGAATGTTAAGCTGTTTTTTTTTTTATACTATTCTGGTTATCACACTTAAAAATTATATGAGTTCTTTGATGGGCTGCAACATCTAGCCCTTTGTATATAGGTAACTATAAAGCAAGATACAGCCACAAGAAACACTGAGCCTTCCAGCCTAATTTATTTGATAAGAAGCTTTCGTCATTTTTTTAGCAATAAATTAGAGACAATAAAATTAACAGGATAATTTTTTCACACATAGGCCTTTGAAGACATTTATATTGAGCAGCGAAAAACAATCAAGACCATGTTGGAATATGCTGACAAGGTTTTCACTTACATCTTCATCCTGGAAATGCTTTTGAAGTGGGTTGCATATGGTTTTCAGGTGTATTTTACCAATGCCTGGTGCTGGCTAGACTTTCTGATTGTTGATGTGAGTATTCTACAGTTTCCATTTTCCTTCCTTGGCAGGTGGTGGGTAGGTAATAGTCCTAGCAGTCATGGCTGACACATAGTAGGTTTTCAGCAAATGCTGCCTCAGTCAAAATATAAGTATGTTTTACTTTCTAAGTGATAGAATGCTCAAAACTTACTTGCCAATTTTAATACTTATACTTTCCAAGATCCAACAGTTAAATGCCACTTTATTATGATTATTGATTTAGTTTTAAGTCAATACTTGAAATCCAGTTATGCAAGACAATATATTCATTTAGAAATTTTGTTATTTTACTCATTCACAAAATAATAGCACTTAAGTAATCCAAAATTACCTTTGGCATTGGTATCTTTGTTGTTGCTGTAGCCTATTGAGAAGTAAGTGTCACATAGACAGATAACTACTTAGAAGTAAAGTTCGAAGTCCAAAATGCAAGCAAGCCCAACCTGATTATTGTGGTTGGAACAGATTAGCTACTAATGTCAAACAATGCTGGTTTTGAGAAAAGTAAGTTTGCATGCCAGAATGTAAATTTTTAATAACTGAATGTTGAATTAATTGCTAGGAAATGTAATTTGTATAGATTAACATGCAGAACTACACTGAAAATCTTTTGGCAGGAAAAAACCCTGTAAGTTGTATTTGAAACCACATGTATCTGAATAATACAAAATTATAATCATTCTTTTATTTGTATAATTGAATTTTACACAATATTGTTTCTTTTTGCTATTTTGTATGTAGTTATGATAGGTATTAAAGTGACAATATGTCTTATATTTAATAAAAATATGCAAAAATACAGTTATCAGTCAATATTACTTGAGTATAAAGAAATTCTTAAGAAAATCTTAGTTTTCCTCAACTTGTATTACCTAGTATATGCTTGTATTTAGTATTTTAGATTCAAGAAAACTTTTATTATTAGTTAATCTGATTAATATTTTGCTTTAAATCAAATATGCTAACTGCTCATTTGTTCAATGTGAGCTGCAAATACAAGCCATTTTTTCTACCCCTAAAGGAGTCTGGATTCTCACAGTAAGAGCAGATATGTATGTGATAAGCTTGGCACCTGGGCTAGACACGATGCTGGCTTCTCTCAGAAAGGGAAAAGGCTTACTGAGGAAGACAAAGTGTGAGGGGGTCAGGGAGGCAGCTGAGCGGCACAAGTGCAAGGTCCTGAGCCTGCTCTCTGGTACCAACAAGCAAGCGAGGGCGGGCTGGAGATGGAGGGAGGGAGAGAGGGCCAGCAGGGTGCAGTGAGAGGGCGATGCCCGGTGTTAGGACTCTGACATGCCAGAGGCGGTCCTAGACTGTAAACACAAGGGATGCAGCAGCGACAGACCTGTAACTGGACGGAGGAAGTGAGACAGGTGAGGCAGACGTGGGAAAAAGCCAAGGTGTCACCCAAGAGACACTTGGGTCTATGAGTCAGTACAGAGGAAGCAGATGAAGAATGACCAGTGGGGAAGTGCCAAGTCCAGCTTGCTCTGGGAGTGTGAAGGGTGCGACAGAAAGGGAGTTTCTTAGAAATCCAAAGACCATTTAGCAGATTGTTTCAGTGCCCTAAAACAATTGACATATACCTCCTTTGCATATGTCCCCATACAAGCTACATGTTTTACCAGCTCTTTTAATTAGTTGACAAATTCTGCCTCTGATTAGAATCTTAGAATGTATTTCATATGTCTGACTTTTATATTTCGTCTTTAATATATGTTTATCTCTTTTCAATTCTGTCTTCAGAGAAGGTAACGTACTGCAGATCCTCATAGCTTCTAATGTAGAAAGAATTTCAGTTCATGATGGTTTAGTTACTTGATCTTTCAGTTGCCTGTGGAAGGCTGTGTGAGAGATTTAGAAAGCCTCAAACAAAAAGTCTTGCAAAACCACGTACGATAAAAATTAAAAGAGATTTTACTTTCTGGTTGCATATGCAAAATTAGTTTAAAGAAACGAAGCATTTTTGTAATATTTTTTCTCTATGCTTCATCTACTTTCCTCAAAATGTTTTTCAAATGTCTAGTAAAACCATACTTTTGAAAGTTGTTCTGTGTATTTAGTTCTGTTTATTTGCTCTTGAAATTCCCGGTGGGATGGCTCAGTGGTCTAAAGCGCCTGCTTGGGAAAGCTTGGGTGGCTTCAGGAACCGCTGTTCGATCCCCGGCACCACATGCTGTGCCAGCCCTGCCCTCAGGGTGAGCTGAGTCGGTCATAAAAATGAGAGAATAAACAAAGGTTCTGAAACAAGAAAAAAATAAATAAATAAAATTAGAAAAACAAAAAAGAAATTCTGAGATACTTCCAGACAAAATATCTTCGCTTAGCTTATATAATCTTAATTTGTTGTCGACTTTCATAGAAAATCAGTCATTTCTGTGACACATCAGTTTTTCTTTTCCTTTTTTAGCTGAGACTTTAGAATTTTTATGTTTCATTAGTCATTACATGAATGACTAAAGCAGTATTTTTGCCGTCTTTTTAGTTATTTACCAATTTTATTTGTTGCTTCTGAAAATGTGGTTCATAGATCAGCACTAATAATCTTACACAGAGAACCTAAAGAAATGTAAATTCCCAAGACCTACCATAAACCTGCTCAATCAGATTCTACCAGCTCCCCCAGGGTGAATTTGAAACTCTCAGACATTTAATGAGTACTGATTTATTGCATAGAGGAAAGTTGAGTTACAATTTGTGTCGATAAGTGAGAAAATTGTGTCGCTTTTTGTATGTAGGTCTCCCTGGTTAGTTTGACTGCAAATGCCCTTGGCTACTCAGAACTTGGTGCCATCAAATCCCTCAGGACACTAAGAGCTCTGAGGCCACTGAGAGCTTTATCCCGCTTCGAAGGAATGAGGGTAAGAACCAGTGCTCTAGAGAGTGTGGAAATTGTAGTGGAAAAGAACCTGATGCTTTGTATCCTAAAAGTGGAAACTCCATGGGGAACTTGTATCTTCTACACTCACATTGATGTAATCAATCGAATTATTAATACTGATCAGACACAAAGCACAGAGCCTGAGCGTTTCTAACAGTTTCATGGGCAATCTCTTACGTTGTCTGAATCAAGATTAGTTATCTTCATTTCATTTATAAATGTTCAAGGAAATCTACTTGCTGCAATTTAAAGTTACCAAATCATTACTCACCATTTCCTTATTGCTCTGGATGATGTATTTTAAACCTATTAATAGTGTGAGGCTGGCCTTTCAGTTTTCAAACGTAGACTGAGATGTCTGAGAAGTAGGTCAGGTGTGGGAGGTTGACACTGAGAAAGGTGCTACAAAGGCGCACTGAGGAATTCCTACTGGCATTTGGTGTTCTCTGAGGCACAAAACCTAAGACCACACGCCCTTGTCTCCAGAAAGTAATGAGTGGTGCTTGATTCCATCTTTTTAGCACTTTGAAAGTCAGTTTAGGAAAACAAAGCTTTGGGTAATATTGGAAAATATGTGGACTTCATCTGAGTGCCACTAAAACAGCCAGAGATCAACAGTGTGTGTAGAGATATGTGTGTATCTGTGTGCGTATGTGAGTGTGTACATGATCACATAGCAAGCAACTGTTACTGGTTAATTTCTTTTCACATTATTAATTTGAAATCAGTTTTTGTTGCAGTAGTGGTTCTAATAAACAAAGAGCATTGTACTTTCAATAACAATACTTTGTTTCTGTGTAGAATTTGTTTCATAGGTACTGTTTTACTCTCAGTTGTTGAATAGTAAATGTTATTGTCTACATTATTAAAAGTTGTGCTCTAATGAGCTCATTTATCTGCTCATGTACTTCTGGAGATGTTTTTTTAGCTTATATTTGCCGTACTGAATGATCACACTCCTCCTGGGGGCCTCGTACACATCCACACACATATCTTAATTCACTTTTCCTCCCTTGTTCCCTGACCTGGCTTCCCATCTCCGTTTACAAATGCTCTATGTCCATTTTTTTCCATTCTGTTTTTCTTTAAATTCCTTTTCCCTTCTTCTCTCCTTCTCATGCACTTGTAAACTTGCATTCTAATTAGTTCCATACCTCATGAAGAATTTGCCACATATGTAACCTTACCTCTTGAGAAAAAGTTACACACTATAAAACTCAGTTTATATCCCCCTAAAATATAATTTTAAGACTTTAGTTAGTTGCAACCATCAGATATTTTTACCTAATGTTCAAACTTGTGATATACTGTCTATAATTTGACTGTTATCATTATTCTATAAAGTTTAAGAATAAACAATGATGTATTGCTGGCACCTCATTTGTGCTTTCCTTCCTACCCCGCATCAGGTTGTGGTAAATGCTCTTTTAGGAGCCATTCCTTCCATAATGAATGTGCTCCTGGTCTGTCTGATCTTCTGGCTGATCTTCAGCATTATGGGAGTGAATCTCTTTGCGGGCAAGTTTTATCACTGTATTAACTACACCACAGGAGAGATGTTTGATGTAAGCGTGGTCAACAACTACAGCGAATGCCAAGCCCTCATAGAAAGCAACCAAACTGCCAGGTGGAAAAATGTGAAAGTGAACTTTGATAATGTGGGCCTCGGATATCTTTCGCTGCTTCAAGTAGTAAGTAACCATTTCATTCTTCTCTTGTGATTCGTAATTGAAATATGTCAACATTCTTCCTATTGGGTAGCACCTCACTCCCCTTTCAGTGACTGTTTTCAAAAAGCAGAATGACATCAAATGTTGACAAGAATGTACAGTAAATGCACCCTTGCAGGCTCTTGGTGGGAATGTACATTGGTTTGGCCAGGATGGACAACACTGGTAATTTCTCAAAAGCATTATAAAGAACTATTATATGATCCAGTAATCTCATTACTGGGGATATATTTGAAAGAAGTGCAAAATTAGTATATGAAAAAAAGACATCTACTGGTTTACTTTTGTCAAATAGTGTTTTCACATTACAAATAAAAATATATTAAGCCATGCATGGTGGCTCACGCCTGCAATCCCAGCACTTGGGAGGCTAAGACAGGAGGATCGGTATGAGTTTAACACCAGCCTGGGCTACAAAAGTGAGCTCAAGGCCACCCTGAACTGCAAAGTGAGACCCTGTCTCAAAAAGACAAAAAAAAAAAAAAAAAAAAAAAAAAAAAAAAAAAAAAAAAAAAAATATATATATATATATATATATATATATATATATATATATATATATTGATTTCTGTTACATCACTCACAATAACTAGCCATTGGATCAATGTAAGTGTCCATCTATGGACAGATCAGATGCTCTACACACACGCATACACACACACACACACACCCCACATAGATACATAGATATTAAATATTCAGCTTAAAAAAAGGAAAAAACCCTGTCATTTGAAACCATTTGGGTGAATTTCTATGACATATGTGAAATGAAATAAGCCAGGTACAGCAAAAGAAATACCATCTGATCTCATTTATTTTGTGGAATTTATAAAATTTGAATTCAGAAGCAAGGAATAGTGGCTACCAGCCTTGGGGCGGGGAGGAGGAGCTATACTGGTTAAAAGACACATTTAAGTTAGAAAGGAGGAATAAGGTCAATAGATAATTATATAGCATATTGTCTAGAGATAATAAAAGTATGTTGTGTAGCTGAAAGTCATTGAGAAATTAGATTTTAAGGATTCTCAAAACAAACACAAATCATATGTGAGGTAAGACATACATGAATTATCATGAGCTAGCCACTCCTTAATTTGTACATATTTCATAACATTGTATTGTACAACATATAGTTTTATGTTTCAATTTAAAAATAAATAAAACATTAAAAAAGCAATTAAAACAAAAGTGCATATTTATTTTAGGGGTGCTATATATAGGGAGGAGCAATTAAATATAAACAAAGAAAAGACAACCAAATAAAGCGAGCTCCTTCGTCTTAGTGTCTGCCAACTTCCTCTCACCCATCTGCCTGGCTGCTTCCTCAGAAACTGCTATGCTGTCTGATCTGCACCATGCTGGAAATAAGATGTCTGCACAAAATTTGTTGTTTCCCAACCTGTGCTAGGTATACAAGCAACAAGAAAATTACATTATATGACTTTTTTACAGGCCACGTTTAAGGGATGGATGGATATCATGTATGCAGCTGTTGATTCACGAAATGTAAGTTTATTGAGAAGAGAATTTTAAAATTTGATGAAGTGAATATTTGCAAAATACTGTAATTTAGTTGCATTGTCTGTAAAAGATCAGATCTATATTATGACAAAATATTTAATCTTATATTATTTCTTTCAAAGCTTGATTAGAATAGTTTTTGTCCTCTGTGGTGCTGGGTATCAAACTCAGGACAACATACATGCTAGGTAAAGGTTCTGTCACAAGCTCCATCCCTTGCCTTCCTTATAAAATTTTTAATGCATCTAGATACATTAAGCAGCTGTTTTAAGCAGCTGTCGCTTAACAGTTTATTGTCTATTTTTGAAAAAATATGACATCATGTTTTTACTCTTGGTCCCAGTTCTTTGTGTATTAGAAGTCTCTCACAGGCAACTTTGTTTATCAGTCATAGCTTTCCTCTAGGTTTTGATTTTTCTTGTAATAGGAAGGATATGACTAATGTGTAACAAGAAAAAAAAAGAAACAAAATAAACCAAAGAACGTAATTGTGCTTCATTCTTAGAGATTGGACTGTGTGATAGGAGGAATCTCATAGTGTATCTTATACATATGAGAACATTTTTAAGGAAAAAATATATAAGACAAATTTTCAAAACATGATAATAGGAGAATAACAGTAGTTCATACATTTCATATTATCTTTAAAGTAGTTACTCAGAGTACAAGATATAGGCACTGTCTCAGTTGCTTACTCTCACCCAAAATGAAGGAAGGATAAGTTTGTTTAGCTCACAGTTAGTGGAGGATTCAATCCATACTCAGCTGGCTCCAAGACAGCATGGCACATGGCAGAGAGCATCAGCTTGTGGGGTCAGCAAAGGACAAAAAGAGCAAAGGGAGGGACAGCAGCTGAGGCTTCTAGCAAGCCTCCCTGACCTCCTGACGTTGTCATGCAGATCACCCACCCCAGGGTAGGGCACTCACACTCATAATCCCAGCTTGGATCAAGAATCAGTCACAAAATCTAGAAGCCCCTCCGTGAGTACGTGAGGCTTTGGGGGGACAACTGGACGCAAACCATATCAGGCATGGAAGATTGTCCAAACAATATTAGCACAAATCTCTCTTCTCAATGAACTAAGAGCAACTAACAGTGTAACTATTTAAGCTATCATATTTATTTTTTTCTCTTCATTTCCTTCCTTTTCTTCTTTCTCTCATCCCAGTTTCTTTATCCTTTCTAACAGTTTCTTGCCTTTTCACAATATCTATTGTCCAATGTGTTCTGTATAATTTCTATTGATTTCCCATCTTTTGACAAGAGAGAACAGTCTCACAGGCAATTAAGTTCAAACTTCTATTTCCCCAATATGAACAGTTAAATTTCAGAATCAAAAATTTCTCTTTTTTTTTTTTTTTTTCATCAGAGAGAAAAAAGGTGACAAAGAAAAAAGGCAGAGAAAGGGAAACACAGAAGGTACTAGATACCTTATATTTTATCAGGAATCACTGTTAGGAGTGTTACTGAATAATCATAACAAGTAATGATTTACTAATGTTCATTATACAAAGGTTTCCTTACATTATTTCATTTAATCCTAAATACTAACCTTATACAGGAGATAAGAACTCCATTAAAACAGAGATACTTCACTGGTGGGGTTTTTAATTGTGAGTACAAAGAAGGAGGTCAAGAGTACTTTACAATTCTAATTTCTCCCCTCCACTCCTTAGTAATTCAGATTTCTGTTTAACTTCCTTATTAATAGCCTGTGTGACATATGAGTTATATTCCCTTTTTTGTGATAACTTAGTATGGTTCATAATTCCTCAATATTCAAGCATATTACAAAAGATGAAGTCAAATTATCCATTAAAAATAGGAATATATTACATGTTACATTTCTATTTGTGTTTTGTACAATTTTCCATATAAGTAGCTTTTTATAGCTTAAAATAGCATTATATATAATGTTGTACATAAAATCAAAGTCATGAAAGAACCTCTGTTTTATTTTATTCTATTTCATTACAACATTTTGTTAGTCATCATTTTTCAAATTTATTCATTATTTAGTATTTCATAACATGCCTTCATTTTCATCAGTGGCTAGTTAACAGAGTTGATTAAGATAGAATTCTATGAGAATTGAATTATAAACTTAAAAAAAAAAAACAAAATTCAAGTTAAGCATCCTGTTTTCCCAATTAAAAGTGTCTGGACGAAGGAGTACAATTATTAAAATAGTCACTACTAAGTAGGATGAATCAATGGGCTCATTTTTAGGAAGAAAAGATTCTTCCAGAATACTTCCATGCACACATATAGTGATTCTAACCCAATAATGCAATGTGTACTAGGTATCAAACTATTACACTTAGCAATTGCTATCCGCTGTGATCTACTTAAGCTCTTTTCATATCTTAACACATTTAACTTTAGCACCTACCCTAGGAGACATAGCCTATTTTATTTCCACTTCACAGGTAAAGAAAATAGGCAGAAAAAGTAAATAAGAATTTTTGTTTGTCTGTTGTAGTGGTGCCAAGGATCAAACTCAGGACCTTGCACTTGCCAGGCAAGCGCTTATTCCACTGAGCGGTCTCCCCAGCCCCAAGAATGATTTTTAAATAGCAAATAGCGTATTTTCTGTAACTTCTGTGGGAAAAGAAAATTTTGCATACTGTCTTAACATTTTTAATTACTAAAGGAAAAATACTACCATTTTGTAGATATTAATTTGCTGATATTCCATATCACGCCTCAGGATTTTGGAATACTTTGTCTTAACTCTGTGAATAGTCACTCAAGAGTTTTCAGTAAGGATGCTGCACTTGAAATTTCATAGAATATGTTCTATATTTGATTTCTGTTAATTCCAGCGATTGACACTTAGAGAAATAAAAATTCACTCGTATATTTTATGAAACCAACATTAAAACTAATTGCTATTATTCTTCATATTTTATAGGTAGAATTGCAACCCAAGTATGAAGACAATCTGTACATGTATCTTTATTTTGTTATCTTTATTATTTTTGGTTCTTTTTTTACTTTGAATCTTTTCATTGGTGTCATCATAGATAACTTCAACCAGCAGAAAAAGAAGATAAGTATACTAAAACTGCATCTTTGCTCTAAGTCTAATATGGGAGCTGATTACATGACAATATCTCATTTGTGCTCCAAAATGTAACCACCAAGAGAAGTTTAGGAATTATTTTTAAGGTTTAGTAAGTTATTAATTGCCAAGCATGATGGCACATGTCTTGATCCCACCATTCAGCAAGCTGAGGCAGGAGCTTCATGAGTTCATGTGCTGTGTGGTGAAACCCTGTTGTCTTAGTTACTTTTCTCTCATTGCTGGGACAAATACC
>PVJA010014757.1:0-46795 GCA_004027025.1 Myocastor coypus | reverse complement strand
GAACTCATAACGATCCTCCTGCCTCAGCCTCCCAAGTGCTGGGATTACAGGCATGAGCCACCACGCCTGGCTTCATCAGTTTTTTTTTGTTTGTTTGTTTTGTTTTTTGTCTTTTTGAGACAAGGTCTCACTATGCAGTTCAGGCTGGCCTTGAGTTCACTTTTATAGCCCAGGCTGGTCTCGAACTCACACTGATCCTCCTGCCTCAGCCTCCCGAGTGCTGGGATTACAGGCGTGCACCACCACGCCTGGCTTTCATCAGATTTTAATCCTGTGTGAATAATCTTTTCTTCCCTATAGTGTGTAATCCCAACCTAACATAGAATACACCATCCTCTTTCAAAGTCGGTTAAGCTAAGATTCCTGCAAGTTTTCTAGGTAAGAAAGCATATCACTGGAATTTTATTTTGAGAGGATATATAACTGAGTGTAACATACTCTTCCTTCTTTATTAAGCTTGCTTTTTCTCTAATAGCACAACAGAAGGCCACTGAGAAGGCCCCCATCCATGTCTGTGCAGAATAATTAGGCTAAGAGTGGTTTGAATTGGTTCACAATTATCCCTCTCACTATGCTGTTGGGTTTTAGAAGTTAATTATAACCATTTTCATGCCAATATTGCAAAAATGATCTCGTGTAATATGCAGATTGTTCAGGTCTTTAAGGGGAGTTAGATGATAGGACTTACAGCTAAGTGTCTAGGAGACATTAGTTTTGGAGTTTTAGAAACTGTTTCAATCATTTCTACACAAACAAAGCAAAGAAACATAAAACTATTCAAAGAACAGTTTCATAACAAAGGTACATAAGGTCAAATTGTCAGGGATACTACAAACGAATGTGCAGTAGTTAACTCTTTTAACTGAATATGTGAGGTCCTCCAAATTGAAGAAAAATTTATTTTAGAAATGTTCTATTCCAAAAAGAAAAAAAAAATAAATAAAAGAAATGTTCTATTCCTGTGAAGCTGCATTAAAATCTACTTTAATAATTTCTACTTTTAAAAATGTAGAAATTCCCTAAAATTCTCAGAATTCCTTTTGCAAAATACAGATAAATAATAGAAGAAAAGCAATTGAACAGCTCCTATGAGTGTCTATCATTTCAAGAGAAAAGGATAATTTTACTATAATTTTCCTCAAAAGAGCCACTGTATTATAATGTGATAGCTGAGCTTTACATAAGTTTGAATAATATTTTTTCACTTTATTAATGAATTAATTGAGGTACTATATTGTTCTTTAGAAATCTATATAAAGGTTATAGATTGGAAAGCAGAACTAACATACAGTTCACCAACTTACATAGTTTTAAGTGTAGTAATGGTATAAGCTTTTCTTGTTTGTCTTCTTCATTGTGTCCTCCTCAAAATTAAGGACACAATGCATTCAGTGCTTTCCTAGTATTCTTTTATTGTTCAGCATTTTCCTCGTTGCATTGTGAAAAATCTACTCATTTTGTAGCTTTTTATCAGAATTATCTTCAAAGACAGATAGGTGTGCTATTATTGGTATCCATGGGGTGGAAAACGAACAAAAATAAAACCACAGTTACTTAAAATGTCCAGGGGAAATAATAATTGTATGATTCGAACTTTTACACTTAGATCTTATGGTTACACTGAAGCATCCTGTCTATTTAATTTTGACATGATTGTATGCAACAAAGTACATCACCATTTAAAATGAAAATTTCCATATGTTGTGGGGATTATGCTAAGATCATGCATTTACCTCATTTTGTCCAAACAGTACAACTCGCTGTCTTCTAAAATTCTATACTTACTCATATTTATTCACATTTGAATGTTAACTGTTACTAAGACTTATCAAGTGAACATCTCCAACAAAACTATGATGATGAGCTATCTGAAATACTGGGTAATGAACTAGAAAGAAATTAGAGTTTCGAGTCTAAAACTATAAAAATTTACAAGGGAGGTAATATTAAAAATAAGGTCCATTACAGCAATGCTGTGGTACTAACAGAAAATCATGTAGTAAGTATAGCTCTATAGAATTTCAAAGCTGCAGCAAAGAGCCACCAGCTTCTCTGCTGCTGGATATGGAATGGATATTGTGAGGCCAGACTTGGTCCCAGGATGGAGACGCCCTCGTGCTGTATTCTACTCTGTAAGACTTGCCCCACCCTACATTCTTTATTCTTTAGAGATGGAGTAGGCTTGGAAGTAGCTCTCTTAGACTGCTTTGTGTCCATAAAATTCTAGGAAGTCTGGGGTTTCTTTTGATTCTAACATGTCTAGCTCTTAATTTTGAGCCATTGGGGCTTTAGAATCCAAAATACTAAAACTTTAAAGATGTTCTCATAAATCATGCTGTTTATCTTAAAACAAAGGACATATACAAGGCTGACTTTAGGGACTCTGCTGTCTATTGTCTGTGAGATTTTTAGAAGTACTTAGATTTTCAAGGAAATACCTTTTAGAAGGCATTGTTTAATTTTTCGGGTATATTAGTAGAGTCCTACAGCCCCACCAGTGATAAAATATCCTTTATTCTTAATTTATCCTTTACTTTGAAAGAATATTGGCAGTTCCAGAAGCTTGAAAACAAATTTTCATTTTAAAATCCAGTAAGTCCTTGGTTTGAAATATCTTGTTTAATTTCCTTGAAATCAGACATTTGCTTCTCTCATTCCAAACTTTATCATAGATGATAAAAAGTGGCATTTGGTTAGCTTTCTGGTCTTTCTGTAAATCTCCATAGCCTCTTCCTCAAGTTGATTAGTATTCAACTGTACACATTGCCACAGGCAAACATAGCTCCAGGCACAGTAAACTTTGTAACAAGTGCCGTTTTTTTCTCCATAGGGAATAATAATATTCCCACTGCTTTTTGAGCCCCAATAACAGTGTGTGCTGCTTGCCTTTGTCCCTCTGTCCAACTGAAAGCAAAGAAAACAATTTTAGAATTTCTATAACCTTTAAACATGTGCACAATTTGTGGTGTAGCAAGTGATAAATGAAATATTACTACAGAATCAGGGATGAAGTACAGCATCACATTGCCCGCCTGCCTGGCAAGTGTGGGGTCATCAGTTCCATTACAAGTAGGAAAGGAAAGGAAAGGTGAAAAAAAAGAGAGAAAATGTCACTACAGCTTTTGACTTTAAATGTTTCAATTCATATATTGAAACTCCCTGTTCAGTATGCTTGTGTCAGATGTGGAGACTTTAGAAAACTGTCAAGTACTATGGACAGAGCTCTCCTAAAATGAGACTGGTACCAAGTGAAAAGACAACACAGTTTCCCTTCTGCATTTATCATGAAAAGATTTTTACAGGATTCTTGCAATGTCTTAGAAATTAACACGTATCTCTTTGAATTAAGCCATTAAACAACCTGTAACTTTTTGGTGTCTGATCTATTCATCTTTTTTATTCCAGGACCAGGGATCAAACTTGGGACCTTGTGCTTGCCAGGCAGGCGATTATGCTGTCATATAAAATTTTAAATAAATATGTAGGACATTTAAGACTTTTTGTTTTTAATAGTAGGACATGTATGCTCAAATTTTCCCCTGCTATCAGTTTAGAAGTGTCTAGAGCTTGCTAAACTAAAGTAATTTTATAATTATTATGTAGTTTATCACTTGAATATCTTCCTTAATTTTTGATTTCCAGTTGTAGCTTACACTTCTCATCATGATGTATTCTGAAGCCTTCTTGGTGCACTTTGGACAGAGCTGGCCATAAAAGTTTGCCGGCAACAAGGCAGCTACGTGGGAAGGCAATATATACAGTTGTAGATATAAGAAGCTTGGAAAGAACTTACTCCTGACTTAATAAACAGCTGTAGCTGTTTAGAAATTCTTTAAAATATTTCAACAAGAGGTCCTATTTTTTTTTTTTTTTGGAAGAACATAATACTTCTGTTTTAATTATAAGCATTCCTACTTGGTTGAATTACTCATTTTTAAAATGCAGAGTCAGGCCTGAGGTCCTATGCACTGGGGATATCCTTGAGAGGAAACAGGTATGCATAGGAAATCACATCATGCTATTGACACAGAGTTTAAAAAATACTTTCTTCCTTATCCTCTGTTTTATTTTGTTTTTTTATGAAAATTCACAGATATTCAAATTTCACACTCCTATTGCTGCATAACTACAGTCGTATTAGTTTTTTGTTATTTGTTCTTTTTTAGGCTGGATGTCGCTGCATAGTTCAGGCTGGCCTTCCTAGGGTTCACTGTGTGACCCAGGTTGGCTTTCATTTCATGTCAACCCTTTCGCCTCAGCCTCCCCAGTGGTGGGATTACAGGCATGTGCCATAATGTCCAGGAGTCGCATTTGTTTCATATTTTCCTAAATACTATAAATTCCTTAGGCCAATAAATATTTTTGAGTCTATGGTGTGTTCAAGATAGCTCACTATTTGATTCTTTTTTTTTTTTTTTTTTTTTTTTTTTTTTTTTTTTTTTTTTTTTTTTTTTTTTTTTTTTTTTTTTGCAGGACTGGGGTTCAAACTCACAACCTTGCACTTGTCAGGCAGGCAGTTGTGCCACGGAGCTATCTCCCCAGCCCCTTGATTCTTAAGCTTCGCTGTCAACCTAAATATCAATCGGAATAAAGGGACTCAGCAGAGTAATTTTTATCATATGCATGCACTGTGTTTTAGTTTACCTAATTATTATGTTTTAAATTTCATTTTTATTATAGCCTTCTGGGTGACCTCACAGAACTACCTGAATCAGAGGAAATGTGATTATATATTTTATCTATTTTATTACATATTTATATCATCATGTGACTACTTCATATAGATCGTCCACATTAAATAACCAAATAAAAGTCATGTAACTTTTGTATTTAAAGTTGTTATTACTGAAAAGTATTTGCTTTTTTTCTAATGAAGCATAACATAACACAAAAATAATTTGAAATACATTTTTAAAGATTGACAGGATTGCAAATAGAGGTTATCAAGAATCCTGTAACATGAGGAAAAATATGTCACAATCAGGCCTCAAAATTGCAAGTTACATAGTAAGTAATCTTTGAATTACTTGGTAATATCAAGTATAATTATCAAGTAATTAGTAGGAACATGTAATTCCCCTGTAATTATAGAGCTATTACAGATGCCCTACAAAATAGGATGCTAGTAACTGCCTTACCAATCTAGATTCATTGCCTTCTTTTAACATTCACTAACATATTCATGAATGAAACATCTGACTTCTAAGTGAAAAGCTCCAGATGCTTTATGTACAATAGCCATTCTTTCAATCAAAGTATGGTTTATTCTCATCATATAAAAAAGAGACTCCCCACCATTCACAATAAAACATTCAAAATTGCCATTCTGCATTTATAATTATTATATGAAAATGACATAAATATACAAAAGAAGCATTTGCAGTCTCATATGTAGACTTACCTTTCTTAAATTCTGATTTGTGTGCACTTTCATAATCTTTTCATCCAAGTATATTTGGAATTGAACACCCTGACATATTTTAGCAGAAATCTGCAAATAAGTGACTGTATTTCCAGAGTGATTTTCATAGAAATGTCAGTAATATAGCATGATTTAAGATGGAAAGTTACAGAACTCTGAGGAATAAAAACAAAAGATGTGAAGTTTCATCTTTGTGTGACCATTTTAGTTTTGGGATACTTTTTCATTGATAGTAGAGGTTACCAAAGCCCTGGTATTTTGTGGTGTGCATAGTTAAACACAGTGTTGATTCTTCACTACCACACATCCATGTTAAAAGGAGAATTGTAGTTATGGACACAGTCACCACCTCCATTTAAGGCTACTATCATTTCCGTTCATGTTGTTTTTGTTCTTATTTTCAGTTCTTTATTCTTTAATCCACAGGGATTTCTTTTATTCTGCTCCAAGGTCAACTATATATTGCAAAGGTGATTTCCATAATAGAATTTGCCACATTGCTAGAAATAGAAGTCCCCATATTGATTTTATGCAGTTAAATGGAACACAGAAAACTAGTGTATGGGTAATGATAAACAGGTCTTCAAATCCAACTCATTTCCCTACTGATAAGCAGTAATTGGCCATATTCTTGAATTTTTATTTTTTACCATGCTAAAAATAGAAAACAATGAAATACTTTTCTATAAATCAATTCAGAAACTACTAAAATGTTAAAATGCAATTTCTAAAAATAAATAGGGGAGGATTATGTACCTAGAAGATTTAAAAAGTAATTAACAAATAATACTTTGAACATCCTGTAATTAAATTGTAGTGACCTAAATAGTTTTCAGTCTAGTTTAAGTAATGGTAGTTCTTTGAGTTATTGTTCATTTTTCAGTGTACATTGTTTAATTCTAAACATAATTGTCATTATTTCTTAATTTTACTCTTATTTACATGTGTTTATTTATTTGATATGGGGTCTCACTATTCAGCTATGGCTCCTAGTGGTACTACTGTCTCAGCCTTCCTAGCACTGTAATTACAGACATGCACCACCACACTCGGTTTTGGTGGCCAGCTCGGCACCTGGGAGCTGCGCGGCATGAGTTACCAGGTATCAAGCACGGGTCCTCGTGCTTTCTGCCAGGCACTTGAGCCTGCTGAGCTGTCTCCAAAGCCCAATTTTACTATTGCTATGTAGCATAAGTGAACTACAGAATCTTGTATTTTTCAGAATAAAAATATTATAAATATGCAAATTATGAAGTGAGTGGAATAGCAACAAAGGGACATTATTTAGTTTTTTTTTCCTCCAAAATTAAAGGCTTTAAGAATCAAACCCTCGTTCACTATGAAAGCTCAATGACAGCTCTGCATGTTACCTACATTTTTATTTTATTTTATTTTTTCTTGTTTTAGAACTTTTGTTTGTTTATTTATTTATTTTTATGGCCGGCTCAGCCTACCCTGAGGGCAGGGCTGGAGCAGCATGTGGTGCCGGGGATCGAACCGCGGTCCCTGCAGCTGCCTAAGCTTTCCTAAGCAGGAGCTTTAGACCACTGAGCC
The DNA here is from genome assembly GCA_004027025.1 of Myocastor coypus. Classification (NCBI taxonomy): domain Eukaryota; kingdom Metazoa; phylum Chordata; class Mammalia; order Rodentia; family Myocastoridae; genus Myocastor; species Myocastor coypus. The sequence goes on along the minus strand of PVJA010014757.1, from coordinate 39,819 downwards.
ATCCCGCCGGGCCCTGCATGTTACCTATAGAACTCTGTTTGCCATACATTTCTCTGAGCTACAAAGCTCTTTGTGATCTTCAGCTTACTTAAAATTAGCTTTTATTTATGTCAGTTAAATTAGCTTTTAAGTTATTAATTCCTACTAATAAGAGAAACAGAAGAGTTAGAAAAGTGATAGAAAATTTTAGATGATGTTTCAGTTGCTCCAAATAAAATATTACAATAATCACATTCTTTTCTTTTGTATTTTGCAATGTATTTAAAAGTCTATTAAATTTAGTTTTGGGCAGAAAGACGCAGGATTTAGTTATCACCTTTTCATACCCAGCAACAGCAGAAACTATAAACATCCAATGTGAAGCTATGTCTGTTATCATTCCAATTATTTTAGGAACAAAATAAATACAGTAGGAATCTAAAGATGAGAAAAAAAAGTTTAAAAATCTTAAAATATGAATGTAAAATGTCTGGCTCTCATTGCAATTTCCTGTCTACTGCATTAAAATATAAAATGAGAAATTACATAATCTCTAGTATTTGAGAATAATTATTAAACTACAAGTATAGGTCATCAATTTTTATTGTAATTTTACTAGAGTTCATGCATCTTCACAAAATGTTGGTATATTATTTTTCACCTTTATTTATTAAACACATGCAGGGTAGTATGCACTGGGTCAAAAATAAAGACACTTGGATTTTAATATCAATTAGAATCTAAGAATATGCATGACATTAGAGCAGCTAAATAGCATTCTCTTTCCTGATGTTCTTGGAAATAGCTCCCATGGCTCAACTTAGGCCATTTGAGAAATGATAAAATTGGACTCAGTGATGTATGAGGTCCTAGGTCTAATATGCTATGATCTTAAGGTGTGCGAATATAATGCATTTATTCCTAGTCAAGATCCATTAGTATTCAACGTGTTACAAGATTCCTACTTCTTATTTATAAGACATGGATTTTGGGTAATGTATTGTGGCATGAAATACATAATAAATACATAAATGAATAATGTGGACGCTGTGATCCTTAACCCTTGCCAATGTTTCTCATTAATTATGTGGCTAATTTTGAAGTAAGCAACAGCTAGACTGTCTGGCTCACCTTATTTTACTTTTAAATGGAGAAGCTCCTACTGTGAATTTAGAATCTAATAATTTCTATCTAAAATATAGCACTCTGTCCACAGTGCTGATACCCACATATGCACGTATGGGAAATTCTGACCAGATGTTACCGCCTCTTTCCAAGCATTGCAAAAGCCATAAACACTACGGATGGAATGTGCACCTATGAAAGATGTCGCTCTCCGAGCTAGAGCTAGAAGTCAAGCAAAACAAGCTTGTATAAACAATATAGTCCTTGGGATTGGTTTTTCAAGTAACATATTTTAAGAAAATTTTTAATCAAAAGCCACTAACAAAAGCCTTAATGCTGAGTATTTAAACATCGTACAATACACTTGCAAGCACACTGTCCAATTTATATTCTTGGCAGTTTCACATGAGTTATGGCTTCATTCTGCTCCTCGATTTCAGCCACTCCTATATACAATCCATGAAGCGAAGCCACATCGGTTTATAGAGCAATATTTCACTGTGTATTTCAAGATGTGCATTCTTAGTTTCACTAGCAAGAGTTTTCTTTTGCTTAATATGTCAATATATTCATTAGAAAGCAGAGGCACCACATTGATCTTCTTACTAAAATATTCAACTAGGAAAAAAATTAAACAATCCCTCTAAAGTAAGCAACTTGGTTAAAGAAATTTTATATATTCTAAAAATAAGTCCTGTATTAAGTAAATTGATTTTCTCACATCTATGGTTAAATAATCTTGATCCTTTTAAAATACAATTTTATTTTGGAATAATTTTAGAAATATAGAATGAAGTTTAGCATGAACTCTGCACCCAGTTTCTCCAATTATTGACATCTTACATTAGTGAGGTACATTTGTTGCAGTTGGTGAACCAACATTGATATCATGACACTGTCTGAAGAGGATATTCAGACTGAAGAATCTTAATATTTGCCCAGTTGTATCTGTTTGAAATTTCAGTTGTCTAATGCTGCCAACTATTGCTTATTTATCTATTTTTGACTGGAGATCAAACTCAGGACCTTGTACTTGCCAAGATGACATTTATGGTGCAGAGCTATCCCCCCAGCTCTGCTACCAACTTCTAAAATCAGTTTCACCAAAAAATAATTCATTTGGAATAGAAGAATATTGCAATGGGAATATGCATGTCATAGCAAACTATGGGTGTGTCTGAGGATATCGAAGAGAGCAGAACTCATTAAATACAAAATTCAGGAAGATTTCCAAAGGTGTCCTGAAATAATCACCTCTGCCACAGTGAATTACTATGGTGGCATCAATCCTGATTGGAAGGACAGTTGTGGGACCAATGTCTCTGGCTAAGTCCTTGCCGTGCGAGGCTGTGGTGACTTCCCCACCAGCTGTGGTTCTCCAGTCTTTGGTGACAGCTACTATGGGTAGCCAGGTTACACAAATTCCTGGCTCCTTGGATGTCTTTGTTCCACTTGTTGGGTTTGATGTGATGGAATGCATGTGAATGCTGACACTTTTCACATTCCTTTAATGCTATGGTCATGCATTAGCACAAGGGGAGTACTTTTTAGATGTTGTGGGATTTCTGTGTTAAACAGTCATTGAACAAAATTAATTTTAATACTTCTGAATCTATGTAACTGAATAACTTTGAGTACCTAAGGTCACTGCTGACACATACTTACTAAAGCTCTAGCAGTGTCTGAGGACAATAGCTATTTGTCTTGCTCCCACTATTAGCAACAAAGTATCTCATGTGACACAATTAAATGTGTTAGCTCAGGGGCCAGGGAGACAATAGCTCAAGGGCACAAATACCTGCCTGGCAAGTGCAAGGTCCTGAGTTCAATTCCTAGTTCTGCAAAGGAATAATAAACAAACAAATAAACTGCTTGTGTTTGTTAGCTTTTCTCCTTTAAATTGATTAAGTTTTTCTCTACCAGTATTGTCTGAGAGATTTTTACCATGGATTTGCAATTCTGTTGATTTTTTTTTTGCATTACTTGATAAACAAGTGCATTATTTTCTCTTAACTTTGTTGATATAGTGCATTAAGCTTATTAGCTTTCCAATTATGAATTCCATTCCTGCAGTAAATGGTGTACATAATTCCTTTTATGCATTGTTGGATTTAATTTGTTTATATATTTTGGCAGAATTGTGTATATATGCTCATGAAGGATAATTTCATGTAAGTTTCCTTTTTGTGATATACTGCATCTGTTTCCTGGTATTAAGATAATGCTAAGTTATTCTGACAAGTTAGAAATAATTCATTTTTTAAGAAATAGTGAACTATTAGTATAATTGTTCACATATAGCTGGATGAACTTAAAAGAGAAACTTGTAGAAAACATGTTAAACATTCATGTACAGGCTTACATTCCTTACTATGTGTTATTTAGAAAGTGTGAAGCCAAGGAACCTTATAACATCAAATATGGCAACACCAGCAAATCTCTTGCATGTTTACTCTTCCCTTATTTCAGCAACCTTGAAGACCAGATGCTCCAGGGCCACTGTTGCAGGTTGAAGGACATCTAACAGAAGCCACAGCTTTTTTTTTTCTCGGTCCCACAAGTGACACCTGGCCACCAGTGTCATGGACACTGTCATGTACACAACATATAAGAATTTTGTGTGGTGCCATTAGCTTTTAGTGAGTTAGAAATAAATTTTCATTTATGTTACTCGGACTTAAGAGGAAATTGTATTTTGTTCTATTTTATCTCAACTGAATGTATTCATGGATCTGTCTATCTCGTCATACTCTTGTATTACTCATCATTCTCTCATTATTCATAGCGTTACTGTCCTACAACATCATCCACACACACTGAATTAGTGCTTCTGAGCCACTGCTCCCCAGGGAAATGCACAACATTAAATGCTAAAAATGAAAGGTCATTCTGATCAAGCCAGAAAGCTCAGACGTGGTGAGTGACCTGCCTGAGGCTGTCCAGATACCAGATGGCAGGCTCCACAGTGAACTCCTCACACAGTGCAGCACTGCCCACGCTGGTCCTTAGATGTGACTGGGTTAGAGCCCAAATCAGAGGGTGGACTGCCCGTCTCCCTGGAGGGCTCGGCTGGAAACCAGCTTTTATAGACAGCTACCCCAGCAGAAAGAGTTAAACTTTTTCACACAAGGTATATTTTTCTACCCTACTGTTAATTTGTTTCTTATTCAATTTAGATGTGATATTAAGGTCAAGGTAGAAAAATTTAATGAAATGAAATGTATATGTCACCAAGATCATGGAATGATAAAAATAATATATTTAATGGATTTATAAAAGCTGAAACAAATAACAGCAATTTAAATGCATAATAATGAAAATAACTTGATTATCATTATATATTATTGTAATATTTCTGGACAGTGAGACCATTATAGATCATAATAAACACAATGGACTTTTAAATTTTATTTCTTTAATTTTATTGTTTTGGTGATCCCAGTGTTACAGACAATTATACTTTTTCTTGTTGAGTAATAGAACTATATGACATTTTACAGTCCTATAGTCTGCCCCAGAATTGGAAAATGACTGCTGGTTTAGGACCTGCAAATTTGAAGTATTCAGCAATCAATAATGACAGTTTTAAGGACAAAAAATGGAAACAGTTGTTCATTTGCTTCCATGAATACTATAATAGTATCTTATATTTGCTTATAACAATCTGAAAATAACTATAAGACCAGTGATAGTTATTTGAAAGGTCAGATTGTCAAAATAACACCCAAATGTTTTTCAGAAAATATTATTGTGATCAATACTCATTTCAAATCACAGTAAAAATGATAAACTTATTTTACTTTTTGTCTTTTTTTAAAAAAATCTGTTTTTTTTTTTTTTTGTACCAGGGATCAAATTCATGACCTTGCTTAAGCCTCTGAGATATCTCCTCAGTCTGTCAAGTCTGTTTCAATAACACAGTTTTAGAATTTTTTAAAAAATGTATTTAGTGCAGGGTCTACAGGATCTCACTATACAGATTGGACTCATAGTGATCCTTCTGTTTTCAGCCTCCCAAGCACTGGGATTACAGGTGCCCCACCACACCCAATCTCAATAGCCTGCTCACTGCACTCCAGGGACAGGTCTGGCGTGGCATGCCAGGGATCAAACCCTAGTCTCTGCCCTCTGCCTATGAAAGTGCTTCAGTCTGTTGAGCTATCTGGCTGGCCTGAAATGTTTTTATTATGAAGTTTTCCAAATATAAAATTTAAAAGAATTTTACTCTGTACACTTATATTCGTTACCTGGAGTCAAGTGTAGCACTTTCTTAGACTTGCTTTACTTCCATTTGTCTTCCAGTATTTCCATCCATTATTCCTGTACTAAGGATATTCAAACTACATTGTAGATATCTATCCATACAGGCTCACCCCACCACCGCAAATAGTAGCGTACCTATAGTGTCAATTACATTTTTCATTTTTCTAGAATTATGTGAGTGTGTGTGTGTGTGTGTGTATTTTCTGTTTTGAGATAAGGTCTTATGGTACAGTTCAGCTGGCCTTGAATTCATTGGTGGCCCTGAGCCATGTAATAATTCTCCTGCTCAGCCTCGCAAGTGCTGCTGGATTATAGGCATGCGGTACTATGACCCACCTGGCTAACACTACTAAAGGTAAAATTTACCTAGAATACACACACATTCAATACAACTTTTGTTATGTCTGAACAAGCCACGTAAAGCAAATCCCTGCTGAGGACTGGAGCTTTCCCCCTAACTCAGTTCCCCTGTTTCCTGCCCACTGCATGAGACCAAATGCCACAGCAACAGCTTTTGTGATAGTTTCTGCTATACTCAATTTAATCTGTTCTATAAGGTTATATAAATGGAATCACACATAATATATTGTTTTGAGTAATTTCTTCCATTTACCAAAATATTTCTGAAATTTGATCATATCATTAGTTACAACAGTCTTCTGTTGCTTTTTTAAAAATTTATCATTTATACCGCTATATATATTTCTTATGTATACTAAACATTGGTGGAGTCATTTTATCCTCAGGAAATAGCCTTCACATATGCCCCACTAAGTCACTGTTCAGTTTGCAAGGATGTGTTCGTTCTTTCTTGATCTTTCCTGGATAGCACGAATATTCATTTCTGGGCATTTGTGGGTGTACTAAAAGCTCTCCTAGATCTTTGTTTTTACTTAGAAAGACTCTGTTCCGGTGGAATTCTAGCCACTGTCCATTGCATAGTCTGGAAGCACCAGCAACACACCAGCCAGAATAAATGGTAGTCGATTAGCAACCTTTTCTTTTCTTTTCTTTTCTTTTCTTACTCTAGCCTTCTCTCTAACATCCATCACTTTCAGTCATTTCCAGTGATACGAGGAAGTCTACTTTCCTTTACATTTTGTCCAAAGTGTATATTTATGACTCACAGAGGATAATTCTGATAGGAATTTATTTTATAATTACAAAACCAAATGTCTTTTAAAACTTAAGATTGCAGGGGCCAGTGAGATAGCTCAGTGGTCTAAAGTACCTTGATTAGGCAAGCTTAGGCAACTGCAGGGACCACAGTTCAATCCCTGGCACCATATTCTGTGCCAGCCCCACTCCTGGGGCAGGCTGTACCAGCCATAATAAAAAAATGAATAAATGAATAAATACAATCAAATTTAACATTGCAGATGGTGAATAACCTATTTAGGTGGCTATCTTTTCAGTTGAATGTGTGTTGATGTCTTGGGAGTGGTAGTACATAATCTATGTTACTGAGCTTTAAAATAGCCACTTGTAAAACATGTTCTTGAAATGGTTTCACAGGGGGGCCAGGGAGATAGCTCAGGGGCAGAAGTGCCTGCCTGCAAGTGCAAGGTCCTGAGTTTGATTCCAGGTTTTGAAAAAAAAAAAAAAAGATTTTATCATGGATTTGATGTCAAAGTCCCACTGCAAACTACTAAAACCACATGACATGGCCACATTGCTTTCTTTGCATGCACAAACACAAATAAAAAAACCCAGAATAAATGCTTTTGAAATTCATTTGAATGCTTTCAAATTCATTTGAAATTCATTTGAATGCTTTCAAATTCATTTGAAAATGTAATTTTCAAATGAATAGGAGCAACTGAAATCATCCAGACACTGAAAACTACAAGGAATAAATGATCATCAGTGGTAGAGCTAACATGGGAATATTACTAGTCAGATGGTTCTGTGTCCCTTTCCATGTTTATCCAAATATCCAGGTACTTACCTTTCCTTTTGAGAGGAAATAGACTTTATTTGCAAGGTAAGAGTTTCTCAGCCACAGTGTAATATATGTAAAACTCAGAATTCAAGATGAAAGATATCATTGGAATATGCAAAACCCTATACTTTCAAACAGAACTAACACTGTGCTTACTTCTAAAAATGCAGAAGGTACAAGATGGGATTGTCAAATCAGACTCATAAAATCAAAAGACATCTTAAGAAACGTTGGAAAAATTAGATATTATAAGACTTCAAAAAACCTCCAACAAGGCAATGAAACACCTGCAATATTAGAAGTATCACCACAAGCCCTTTTCACACTGGTCTAAGTTGCTCAGGTCCAGAGGTGGCAAGTTAGTCTTGTTAGTCTAGTCTTGTTAGTCCCAGGCTTACTCACACAGAGGAAGAGCTAACATTGTCATAAACCTCCACCTTTATACAAAGTAGGCAGCTATATTACATTCTCCAGAAAGTAATACTGTATATATCCCTGGTCTTATTTACTAAAGATGATCTTTAGCCATGGATAACCTGCTAAGAACACTTCCTGTTTCAGGTCCCTTGTGCTTACCAAATCGCACTGGACTGCTTCCTCAGCACTTAATTTGTCAAGACAACTAGAACATGTCCGTTGTCCTTCTTTCTCTTCTCCAGTAACAGCCCTGCTCTCCTGTGGTGTTTGATCAATCAGCAATTTATATTTTTGCTAGAAAAGTCATATATTTATAGTGTGACTGTGACAGGTGTGACTTAAATGTGAATGCGGGTTCTCAAGATTATTCAAAATTTGGGGAAGTATCTAACAGGCATTAAAAACAATACAACAGGAAAATTTAAAGGGCCGTGTTATGGTTTGTGTTTAGGTGTACCCTCGGAAGTTTCATGTAGTCATGGCGTGGTCTTCTAGAGGTTGCGATTAACTCATGATTCAATGCTGGGGTGATGGGTGTGAGTGTTGGTGGAATAATGGGTGTGAGTGCTACAGCCACCCTGGGGCAGGAAGCCTGTATGCAGTCTAAGGACTGGAGAGAGGCTGCTCTCTTTGTTTTCTGCTACTGCAGTCACTGCTCCTCCCTTTTAGGGACTTTGCTCTCTTCTGCCACTATGAATGGCTGCCCTCTGCCATCTGGTACTCTGCCCAGCAGTCAGCTGAGTATGGACTGATATGGACTGAAACCTTCACTAACTGTTAGTTAAATAAACCTCTCCCTCCTTGATTTGGAGTGTTGGGCATTTTGTCCCAGCAATGAGAGAAAAGTAACTGAAACAGGCCATTAAAAAGATAAATATGTAGACTGACATTTGGAGATTTCATTTGAGACAGAATTTGAGATGTTATGAAGAAGAAATATTCAGAGTAAAGTAAGCATCTCTTGGAAATGAAAACATTAGGGCTGGCCTGATAGCTCAGCAGACTAAAGTGCCCGCTTAGGCAGAGTGCAGTGGCCAGGGGTTTGATCCCCAGCATGCTGTGCCTGTAGGACAGGCTGAGATAGTGATTGAGACTGGGTGTGATGGCACACATCTGTAATGCCAATGCTTGGAAGGCTGAAAAACAGGAGAATCACTATGAGTCTGACCTACGTAGTGAGACCCTGCAGACCTTGTAGACCTTGTCCTAAATACAGGGAAGAAAAAAAAGAAAAACATTATTGATTCAATCCAAAAAAATAGTAGAAAAATTAGAACATAGGACATAAGAATTTTTTCTAAAGACCAGAAAAGGAAGACATTGCATATAGCCTACATGACTCGGTGTACAAAAAATACACAAAGTAGGAAAGATGGTAACGCTGAGAGAAATAAGAATTTCATCCAGCAAAAGTTCACTCAGGTGACCAAGAACATGACGGAAGAAAATTTTAATCAGGATCTATTTTCACGAATGTTGAGAAAACTAGAATTAGAGAGTAGAATTCAAAAGATCCTGCGAGGATAATAAGACACGTACAAAGTTAGGACCAGTGAAGCAATTCAGTCCTTGAATTCTAAGACACAAAGAGCATGGAGCAGTTACCATACATTTTGAGAGAAAATGATACCTACTCACAATTCAATATCAAATCAAGTTGTTGGATAGAATAATGCCACTGTCATGCTCTAAATTCAAATGTTTTTCTTAAAAAGAAGAAAACAACCAAAAATGTTAAGTAGTATGACATTTATAATTGAGAAATTGTGTGTCTAATCACAAAAAAATAAAAATATTACAAGGATGATTATAAGGGAAATAATGTAAAGATGCAAATATGTAGTAATTTCGAGAGTGGACAGAATAAAGATGGGGTGGGGTATCCCAGTCAATGAGCCAGTGAACAGGAATTGAATAAGAATCAGTAAACGATTAAGTGGAAATGTAAGGAAGCAAAAAAGAAAGTAAGAGAGAAAAACAATGTAGGAAAGAAAAACAAAACAAAACCAGCATCAAATACCTTGAGGAACAACAAAGTACTGTATAGAATGGAATGAATATCATGTGCCCAGGGGTGATCAGGCGGTGGAGACCACACTCACCGCTTGTCACTCGTCATCAGCATCCATGAGCTCCTATGCGACTCTGCTGTTTGCAGTCTGAGCACAGTTGGGGGAGGAGGGTCGCTGGGTGTGGCCTGGCAGGGTGGCTTCTTGTCCCCAGCACCTCCCTTGTCACTCTGTTTCTCAGATGAGCAGGGGTGAGTAGCTCTCCTCCGCTGTTCCCTTCCTTTTCTGCCTTAGAGTAAGCCAAACATGGACTAAGGCCACCGGAAGCCAAGCCAAATAGATCTCTCCTCCTGTAAGTCACAGGTGTTTGGTACTTTGTCCTAGCGAAAGGAAAGAGGTTAAGAAAATGCATTTGTACAAATTATCTTTGAATTGTATTTAAAAGGTCAAAAGTTTTATAAGAAATGACTTCAGTAGTCATAACACCGACCAAATCAAATACAGACGTGTGTGCGTGTGTGTGTGTGTGCGCGCGCGCGTGCGCGCATTCGTTTTCCCTGCCCCACTGTACACTCACATCTAAGTTTGTTTTTTATGGTTCCTTTTAGTGGGCAAGCTTTGCCGTACCCTAGTTCTTTATCAGCCCTTGCCACATCAGCAGTTCGCCTACAGCAGCTAGCTGAGGGCCCTCTGGAATACATCAGTTTTCTATTAGCTCTGCATCCTCATATATATCAGATTATGTTTCCCAAATAAATTCAATGAGTACTTAAGTATGTGCAACTGATCAAACATATTAGGGTTTTATGATATTTGAATATCATTTATTTGTTCAAAACAAAAATGGAATTATATCCTAAAGCTTGAATGTTCATTTTTGGATAGATGAGAAAATTTGTGCATATATTTATTTATTTATTTTTAAACTTCCTTTTATTGTCAATATGGAATACAAAAAACTAATTTTCAAGGGCATATTTTTTGTTCCAAGATATAATCACACTTGGTAAGACTTTATTGTAAAGTTAAATATTAGTACATAAACCTTTTTTTTATTTTACAACAATTTTTACAGTATCACCAAAGTCGTTATCACATTTTAATGATCAGATTTATAATTTGTGCTTATCAAAAGCTATATGACACTGTAAATACTATACATAATACCTGAGTTGTTTTGGAAAAAGCTTATTTATTCCTACAAAATATAATGGTGACATCTCTTGATAAACTTTTAAGAAATACTTCTTGTATGATTTTTAAAATATGGGAGAACATATATATTAAATGAATAGAAGTGTAAAAGAATATGCTTTCATTTCTGATATTTTAGCATATAATTTTATAAGAAATGTAAGAAAATAATTTTAAAAAACATATACTACTTATAAGTAAAATGTCTCATTCCAATGAGTTTAAATGGGAAGGAAACACATTTATTTGCTTTCAAATATTTAAACCCTTGAAAATGTATTCAAATGGCAGCATGTAATTTATATGTTTAACGAGTTAGATGCATACGGTTTTCAATTTAATCCCCTGATGAACTACCTCCAATATCAATATTAAGAAATTCTTTAATTTTATCTTATAACACCAACACCAAAGTACCTCCTGTGCCACAAAGAATATTAGAGAGGGCACCACAAAAAAAATGCATTAATTCCCTCATTTTGGAATATCTTCACAAAGCAGTCTGAAGTTCCTTTATACTGCCGTTCAGCATACAAGAAATGGGGTTGCCTTTGGGTGTGGTAATAAACCCTTCACCGTGTCATAGGCTCCAAAATAGATGCCCTGAACTGAAACACCAAATCCTTGGCATAAACCAACAATTCCATCGGATTTTGCTATTTTTATAATACAGTCTCCTAAACCTCTGAATTATCGCTCTTCTGGGCCTTTTCCACTATCAGCACCTAATCGGGCTCGGGCAAAATCTAGTGGATACACTACACACAATTATGTTGCCCCAGCACCTCCACCAGAAGCCAGGTTTGCCAAAAACCATCTCCAGAACTTTTTCTTTAGTAACTCCAGACACAAAGAGTTGTTTGTATTTGTCTTTAAAGGGGAAGTTTAGAGCCTGTGTTGGAAAATAACGGATGACATTTGCCAGATTGCCATGCCAAAAACTGAAGAATCCCTGCTCTCGCGGAATCCGCACCAGGCAGTCCACCATGCCTTTGTACCGCGCTTCAGGGCTGATCTGCTTGGGTGACGCCTGCAACTGCAACAGCAGCTTCACTCCCATGATGGGCACCACGGCTGTCTTGGATACGGCCGCAGCGACACCACCAGCCAGCAGGTCGTTCCCGAAAGATGCGGCATCAGTCGCTTTTCTGCCTTCTCTGGCTTCTTTTTAGCAGAGAAGGTGATGAATTGAGGTGATGAAATTCATCACCTCATCATGAGGTGATGAATTTAAAATCCCACAGGCGCACTTTAAACCAAGCCGAAGATGTAGGCCAAGCTAAGCAGGAAACAGCTTCAGCTGTTTCCTATATTTAAAAAGTATAAAACACATTAAAGAAGAAGCCGTGTGTGGTGGCTCACGCCTGTAATCCCAGCACTCAGGAGGCTAAGGCAGGAGTATTGGTGCAAGTTCGAGACCAGCCTGGGCTACAAAAGTGAGCTCAAGGCCAGCCTCAACTGCATAGTAAGACCCTGTCTCAAAAAGACAAAAAGACAAAAAAAAAAAATAAATAAATAAAATAAATAAATAAATAAAAAAAATAAAATTAAAGAAGAAATGAAACAATACAGAATTTCAATAAACACAGTGCTAGGAATTCAACAACAGTTGTATTGTTTTCTTCAAGTTAGTTGTTAAGATATAAGCATGAAAATTTGGTCAAAAATTTCAAACAATAAAAAATTTAAGCATTAGTTGTTCTTTTCAATACACCAGTGGAAATCAACAGTATAATTATCTAAGCTATCTTGAGTGTGTGTGTGTGTGCATTTATCCTTCCTTCTTTCTCTCTTTTCCTGTTTTAGTTGTTCCTTCCTAAATTGTTCATATTTCAAAAATGATAAAAATGACTTCAACAATAACAAACTTCTGAATAAAAATAACATGAAAAAATTTTAAATTAAAAATTTTCTCTAATACTCTAAAAACATTCAAATATAATTATTCTCCCTTTCTGTTAAAAGAAAAAAATAGATTAATTACATAGAACGATGAGGATATTATATATAGATGATGGGTGGATAGACAGACAGACAGACAGATAAGTGGTACAGCAAGCTTGAGAAAACGTGAAAGAATATTGTGTCTCACTTTTATCTGATAGCTGCACTTATTGCAAAAATATTCTGATCTCATTCTGTCATTTGCACCAAGAAAATGAATTATTTCAGTGAAAACAGTCAGTGAGCTATTAAGGAAGACATATTATTAATTTTCTTAAATGAAGCTGATAAAGTTAATAAGATTAGTCATTTTATACAAAGTAACTTAATACTTTCTCCAAGTCATTAAAATTATATCAAGGAAGAAAAATGGAACAGACTCAATTAATAAAACTAATACTCTTTAGAAGAAAATGCTATAAAGTGAGTTATATATGATTTACATATAGAGTGTTACCACCCAAGAAGTTCTGAAGCTAAAGAAAAAACTAAAGTAGGAAGAATTATAAAACCCCTTGGAAGGAAGCAGAGAAAATTCATAAGCAGACAAAAGTGGGATGGCTCAGTGGTCTAAAGCGCCTGCTTGGGAAAGCTTGGGTGGCTTCAGGGACTGCGGTTCGATCCCCAGCACCACATGCTGTGCCAGCCCTGCCCTGGGGCGGGCTGAGCCGGCCATGAAAATGAGTGAATAAACAAATAAAGGTTCTGAAACAAAAAAATTAAAAAAAAAATTTAAGAAAAAAAAACAACAAGCAGATTATAGTAGGAAGATAAGGAAACACTTAAATTTGAATTATGATGAAAAATCCAATAAACATATACTTTTTATTCCATATTATCATTGAAAACTTGCCTTTTTGAAGTTCAATATCAAAACAGTTTTTGTAAACACAATTTACTTTCATGTGACATATAATTTAATTCATTAAAATTAAATAGAAGCCATTATCTGCTACAGAATATACTTTTATTCTGTACACTTTCACAGTCTTTTGATGTAATTTTATCATTCTAAAATGAATAACAGCTAGGTCGGGGAACATTAATACTTTACAAATCTACTTAATATGCATTTCTGGCACATGTACTGAAGACTAAAACAAAACTTCTACTTTATGAATCACAATGACAAATTCACTTAAGAGCAACAGATAAGGTATACACAAAAGAGATAATGAAAATCTGAAGAACAGCATATATGTGGTAGCACAATTAAACTGCCTGCTATAAAATAGGATCTCCAACTTCCCAGTCATATATGCGGACATATAATTTATCTCCTGCATTTTGTCAGTGTTTTTACTTTGTCATCTGAGAGCAATGCCGGTTTCCTATTGACACATAGGAAGCAGCACAGCAGAAACCTTTAGATTCATCTGTGCAGAGATTTCAGTTGACACATATTTTGTTTTCCTTTTCCTGACATGTCTTCCTTTGCTCCAGGGTTATTTCCAACTGTCCTACAGCTGTTGGTCCAATTCACAATAAACAATTGATTACACAGATCATAGAACAAGTTAATCAGTCTGGGAGTTTGTAATGAAAAATAGAGCTCCAGCAAGTTAATGTATCAGTCTTAAGTAGAGAAGGTATCTAAAACTAATTAAATACTGCCCCAGTGACAGTGATTTAAGCTGCAACCTAAAACCTTTACCCTAGCACAGTAGTTTTTGTAATGGCAGTGTCAAGTTACAAGTCCATCTTTTGAATCAGTATAATTAAGTGCAACAAGACAAAACAGCGCTTTAGAGAAGTGACCTTGAAGTCAAAGTTTCTGAAAATTACAAAATATTATATAATAGCCTACATGTCTGGTACAATGGTTTTCTTTCTTCTGGAATAACTGAAAATTATTAATTAGTAATTTTCTCGAGAAATATATTCTAGGAAATGTGTAACCTGATTGTAGAGGAAAGACATTTTATGCTAGTGGTGTTTTCAGTACTGTTTTGTTTTGAATTTTTTTTTCCTCCTATTGGGTAACATAGATGTTAAGCTTATGGTTTCTAGTATATATCTGCTGTGACAGTAAGAGTTTTTGGCTAAATTGACATCAATTAATCACATGTAAGTCACCCTATATAAAACATCAATTGTCTTGTTTAAAGTAAAAAAACAAACAAACAACAACAACAACAAAAAAAACAAACTGCAATGCATTTTACTCCTTCAACGCAATATGCCATTGAGTGATAGTTATGGAAATGGTAGTAGGCTACATTCTATTGAGAAAGGGATATCTGAATGCCTTGATTCACAAAACAGTCACCAGAAATGAATACCCAAACAGAAAATACTATTGTTCCATGCAAGATTGAAAGTTCTGTTACTTTGTATTTATTCTCAATAGCACAGAATTCTGAAGAATTATAGATAAGTATGCTTCATCACTTTTCGGTGAGATGCTGTGATAGCATTTAATAGAAAAATTTGCATTTAGAATTTAGAAAATAATCCCTGCTGGTGTCATAGAGCAATGTTCATTCACATTTTATGGTGACTGAAGTCTTTTGGTATCTGATTAATATAATCATTGAACACTTCCATTTTCTGTGTCTATAACCCCAAAAGCAGTATCTGCTGTAATTTAGATGCTGTTTATCAGTCTCCCAAAGGTATTTTTGTTTGGAGAGTGTCCTCTGTTATGGCAGTGTAGGAATCAATGTGTCCTGTAACACCTGAGGTACCACCTACAGAACAAACTGTTTCTACCTATGCACCAGTGAGTTCTCACTATAGGGTGCTATGCATACCTGTGATGTCCCTTCCAGGTCTCCTTAACTGCCAGTCCTGTCATGGGATCTTTCACTGTCATATGTGCTCCTCCATTTATCCCATCGCCCATCATGAAATAGCAGTTCCGAGTGGGTCTTGACAAGTGCCTGCATCTTGTTGTTTCAGTTTTATGTCTGCAAAATTGTGAATTAACATCAAAATAAAACAAAACAAAAAACAAACAAAAACTCTTTGCTGTGTAAAGCTATCCTCCTCAGGATCATCCGCATTATAAGGAAAAACAGACTAATGCAGGAAGGAAGACAAATATGGACCCATTTTGGTTATGTCGTAGTTTGTGTGTAGTTGTCCCAACAAAAGCCTCATGCAGTCATGGGGGAGGTTTCTACTCTAGAATTAATTCATGGTCTAATGCTGGGATTATAGGTGTGAGTGCTCCATCCTTCCTGGGATGGAAAATCTGCATACAACATAAAACAGGAAGAGAGGTTCGCTAGCTTCGAGAGCTACTATTCCTCCCTTTGCTCTTTGCTGTCTTCTGCCACCATGAATGGCTGCCCTCTACCATGGGCCACTCTGCCTTGGAGCCATCTGAGTATGGACTGAAATGTGCACTAACTGAACTACATAAACCTTTCCTTTCTTAATTTTGGGTGTTGTGTATTTTGTCCCAGTAGCTGAGACAGAATTTGGTGCCAGAAATAGGATTGTTGCTGTGACTATACCTCACCATTTTGTTCAAGAGATTATGAAAATGTCTTATGAGAAGAGATAGGAAAGGCTTACAGATGTATCTGAAGAAAGTGCTGGAATGCCTTTGGCTGTTCTAAATTGGAGATTCTGGTTAGAGCTGAGAACATCAGAAGGCTGATAGGAATCCTGCTGGTAAAGACCAGGCTTTGGAGGGTTCTTCTGTGAACAAGACTGCATTGCTTGTTGGACTGCAGACAATGTGTGTTATGGGTTGGAAGAAAGTTTGTATGCATTTTGTTCATGTCCAGAGACTGAGATTGAGATTAAGCATAGTGGGCTGATTAATTTTCCAAAAGAAATTTCAAGGTAGCTGAATGTTGAGGAAATGGCAAGGCTATTGTTGTGGGCATTTAGTCAGATATATGTTGAAAACAAAAAAAGGAAACAACCCATCAGGAGCACTTAAAATGTTTTGAGTTTGGCCAGAAAGGAAGTGAAAATAAAGCTGTAAACTGCAAATACAGAGCTGAGAGGATCTCCATTACTGAGAGGAACAGGAGACTAGAAAATATGGCCTGAGGACAGGAAAAAGCAGCAAATCACCATTTGCAGCTGCAAAAGTGATTGAGCTTTGATATTTAAATCTTTGATCCATTTTGACTGCAGTTGTTTATTTATTTATTTATTTTTTATTGAGGATAGGGATGGGTCTATTTTAAGCTTTTAGCATATGCAGAGCCAGCTTCCCCAGTACCATTTATTAAAGAAGCTATCTTTCCTCCAATGAAGGGTTTTGGCTTCTTTGTCAAAGGTAAGGTGCCTGAGTGTGCTTGTACCTGTGTATGCATCTTCTAATCAATTCCATTGATTTTCAGGATTGTTTTTTTTCTTTTCACCCATACCACGCTGATTTTATCACAGCAGCTTTGTAGCATAATTTCAAGTCATGGATTGTGATACCTCCTGCCTTTCCTCTACTGCTCAGCATTGATTGGCTATTCTAGGTCTCTTCTGATTGCAGATGAATTTTATGGACGTATTTTTCTAGATTTCTGAGGTACACTAATGGTATTTTAACTAGGATTGCATTGATTCTGTATAGCAATTTTGGGAGTGTGGTCACTTTCACAATGCTGGTCCTTCCTATCCAGAAGCAAGGAATATCTTTTTATTTTCTGAAATTCTGTTCAATTTCTTTTGTCAGAGTACTATAATTTTTGCTGTATAATTATTTTACTTCCTATGTGAGATTGATTCTTATATGTTTCATTTTTCACATGTTATTATGAGAGGCATGACTTCCATAATTTCTCTATCGATTTTTTTTTTTTTTACCTTAAGGACACAGGGGCAGGTAAAGAGTTCTTGAACAAAAATCCAACTGTTGTGGGAAATACTTCAAAGAATCAACAACTGGAATCTCAGGCTGGGGAAATAGCTCAGTGTAATAAGTGCTTTCCTGGAAAGTGCAAGGTCCAAAAAAAAAAAAAATTGAAATCTTATCTTTTTGAAAAGTTTCTAAATGTCAAAAGAAATCAACA
The DNA here is from genome assembly GCA_004027025.1 of Myocastor coypus. Taxonomy (NCBI): domain Eukaryota; kingdom Metazoa; phylum Chordata; class Mammalia; order Rodentia; family Myocastoridae; genus Myocastor; species Myocastor coypus. The sequence goes on along the minus strand of PVJA010014757.1, from coordinate 21,976 downwards.
GAGTAAAAAGAAAATCCATGAAGTGAGAGACAATTACAGCAGATAGTCTGGGAGGCAAGGGATTCCTATCTAGAACATAAATAGATTAAAAAAAAAAAGTCCTCCAAAATTCAAAGACTCAACCCAAAAATGGCCATATGAGATGAATATAAACTTCACAAATGAAGAGATAGACATGGAAAATAAATATATGAAAAATATGTTCAGCTACATTGGTCATTCAAGAGATACAAATTAAAACAAATCTAAGATACTATTTTACGCTAGAAAGAATGGCTATCATCCCTAAGTACACTGATAAGAAATGCTGGAGAGGCTGTGGGGAAAAAAGAATCCTTCCCCACAGTTGGTGAGAGTAAAATCTGATTCAACTATTATGGAAATCATAGAGATTCCTCAGAAAGCTAAGGTTGAATGTCCTGCTCAAGCCACTTATTTCCCTCAGGTATTTTTCTAAAAAGACTGAAACCATCCTATCCCAGCAATATATGTGCACTGATATGGTTTATGCCTAGTTGTCCCCCCGAAGCCTCATGCAATCATGGGGTGGGGACTTTTACAGTTTGAGACCTGACTCATGATCCATGGGGATTATATGGTTTCCTACTGATGGGATTATGGATCTGAGTATTCCTGGAACTATGGGTGTGGCCAAAGGCAGACAGGATGAGGTAGAGAGCATGAATGTAATATAAAGAGAGATAGAGAGACAGACTCACTGTGACTCTCTGCTCCCCTGGTTGGTCAGTTGCCTCTGTCACCATATTGTTGCTGTTCCGCTGCCATGAACTGCTCCTCTCTGCCATGTGCCACTCAGCCTTGGAGCCGGCTGAATATGAACTAAAACCTCCACAAACTGTGAGCTAAATAAACCTTTCCTTCTTTCATTTTAGATATTGGGTATTTGTCCCAGTAATGAGAAAAGAGTAACTAAGACATGCACCCATATTTATAGTAGCACAATTTGTCATAGCTAAGTCTTAGAAACAACTGAAATGCCCATCAGCCGAGGAATAGGTAAAAAATGGTATTTTTCCACAGTGAAGTATTATTCCACTATAAAAAAGATAAATCTTATGCTTTTGTAGGTAAATGGGTATAGACAGATACTATATTGGTAAGTGGAATAAATCAGAACCACATATGCAAGCATTGTATTATCTCACTAATATAAGAACCAAAAAGAACAGTGAAAATCTAAAAGGTACAACAGATACTGTGTAAGGGAAAGAAACTGTTCAACAGGAAGAAAAAATCTGGAATGAAAAAAAGGACAGATGAAAGAAGGAAAAAATATATATAGTTTATACAATTATATTACTGATTTATTATTGATTTATGCTGATCTTTTGAAAAGTATTGTTTTGCTTAACTTTTTTACTCTGACTTTTTTACTCTTTTGAATTTCTTATAGTTTCTTTGTTATTTTTTTTCTTTAAATGAATCTTATGGGGCCTGGCGGGATGGCTCAGGGGTCTAAAGCGCCTGCTTGGGAAAGCTTGGGTGGCTTCAGGGACTGCGGTTCGATCCCCAGCACCACATGCTGCACTAGCCCTGCCCTCGGGGTGGGCTGAGCCGGCCATAAAAATGAGTGAATAAACAAAGGTTCTGAAACAAGAAAAAAAAAATAAATAAAATGAATCTTACATGTTTATATCTGTTAATTCAAACAACTTAGAAGCTAGTATCATGTAATCCTTGAATTCATACTACTTTGTTTAGTTAACTCTTGTATGGTTTTTTTCCTATTACTATTTGTATTTTTTAAAAATAAAGGATAAACTACAAATGTGAAAGACTTTTCATTGAGAAGAAAACCAAGAGCACCAAAATGGTGGTGTTATAGAGAATTTATTACTTGGAATCAAGGTCATGGTGCTTAGCAGTCCAGGTGCTCAACCCCTATGGTAAAGAAAGAAGAAAAACTAGCTAATGCTTCAGCATGCCACACACCTCGGCATCATCCACATGACTTTCCTTTTAGGCACATGAAGAATGCAAGAGTTCTGAGGCTAAGAAGGCTTCCACCAAGGTTTCAGAAGGCCTGGGAGGTCGGGTAGTTGGCCCTGGGAGGGCAGTGTATAAAGCTGCGAGTGAGAAGCCTATTGTGCAGCCTATTGTGGAGATCCCAAAAGTTTGGAAGAGCCAGGAACATGGATCACCTAAGGAGAGTTACAAGGAATAACAAAGATAGCCTAAAAGAGAAGCCTTGAGAGCAATAACCAGCAGAAGTGCCATAGAGGTGGAACCACATGGAAATCACAATTTGCCACAGATAGCTTCAGATGTTCCATATGGAACTACATGACTTAATGTTTGTCCTTCTGGATTTCAGACTTGGTTTTGACCCAATGTTTTGTATTCGGCTGTTTGTACCTCTTGTAATCGTAATGTTTTTCTTGTACCACTGAATGTTGGAAGTGTTTAACTTTTCATTTGTACAGATATACTCACAGCTAAAAGCTTGCCTTAGATCTTGGAGGAGACTTTAGACTTGGACTTTTCAGCAATACTGAAACTGTTAGGCCTTTGGAAACTCTTACAGATGGACTAAATGTCTTTTTCATAAAGGAAGGCACATGAATCTTTGGGAGGCCAGTGGTGGATTATTATGGTTTATATGTGGTTACTTCCTTAAAGCCTCAAGGACTCATTGGAGCAAGTTTCTAGAGTTTGTGATTAATTCATGATCAAACGCTGGGATTATGGGTATGAGTGCTCCACCCACCATGTGGTGAGTAATCTACATACAATACAAGGAAGGAAAAGAGGCTTCCTAGCTGCCACAGATGCTGCTCCTTCCATTGCTCTTTGCTGTTTTCCACCACCATGAATGGCTGCAGTCTACCACATGTCCCTCTGACTTGGAGCCAGCTAAGTATGGAATGAAACCTCTACTCACTGTGAGCTACACAAACCTTTCTTTTCTGACTTTTAGGTGTTGTGTATTTTGTTCCAACAATGAGAAAAAAGTAACTGAGACAGGTTGGTGCATTTCCAGTCTTATATGTAGTCACTAGGAAAAGAAAAACTTGCAAATAGTTTGCATGGTAATGTACTGACTTCCACTCTTAGATGCATTATTGAAAGAAAAACATTAAAAATTCTTCCAAAATAGATTTTGCTTGTCATATGCTTGATTTACCAAAGTTAATTCTAATTGAGTCAATGTTCTTTATGCAGAGATCATATCTGAATCTTATTATCTTCTGCAGGTTAATTGACCATTTCTTTTCGGAAAGCTGCTGATATTTCAGGTCCATTTGAGGAACAGATTTACTCAGAATCATCAATATGTCTGAATGAGATGTAGACTTAGTGGCCATAAATGTTTTGAACTATTCTTTTCAAGCTGTATGTTTATGGATACCAGCTACTGTCTGGCCAGCATTGAAGGAATATGTATAAGGGGAAGAGTATTTTCCATAGGAAAATTGCAATAATGCACATGGCATAGGTAGTTACCTTAAATTTTAACTATGATAATTCCTGCAAATCTTTTTCTTGTGTATATACTCTCACTTCATGCTTAGAGTTAAAATATATCCCCCTTCCTTAGAAATTATTGTGAATTAGATAAGCTCCCACTAGAAATTTTATTCAAACATACTCTTATGAAATAACTATCTCGGTGCTGGGGATACAACTCAGCCTCATAAGTGCCTGTCTCACCAGTGCAAAGTTTGATTCCTGTTACAGAGAGACAAGAGAGAGAGAAACTGATAGCAAGGTTCCCCTGCTGAGTGGTCTCAGAGGCTCCCATCAGAACTCTCTCTGGAGCTGACACTTAAGGTGTGGCACGAGTGGTCCTCCCACACAGACTGGTGTGGACACCTCAGCTATATACTTTGAGTTTTTCCCATTCCAAAGAGTGCTTCCTCTCCATTTCCCCTGAAAACTATCAACACTAAACTCCACTGAAACTACTTTCCACTCACTAAACTACTTTATCTTTGTTTCCATGTGAAAGGAGTCAGCATAAATAATGGGGAAATTACTATTTTTCAAGTTCATTTCTGCTTTTCACATGAGTCAATTTTTTTTTTTTTTTTTTTTTTTTGTCTTTTTGAGACAGGGTCTTGCTATGCAGCTCAGGCTGGCCTTGAGCTCACTTTTGTAGCCCAGGCTGGTCTCGAACTCGCACCGATCCTCCTGCCTCAGCCTCCCGAGTGCTGGGATTACAGGCATGCGCCACCACGCCCGGCTACATGAGTCAATTTAAATCATTATATAAGAGTAGGTCCCAAGAACCATTAGATTTACATGAAATACCTCATATCATCTCTTTGTTTAGTGGCCCTAAATCAATTCAGGTTTCCTATAGCTCTAGGCTTTGAAAAGAATGGAATTTCCTAATACTGGAAGATAGTGTTGCCAGCTCTACCTTTTAGGAAATATATCAGGGTATTCCCTCTGCTCATAATATTCATGACTTTATATATTTACTAAGAACCATGAATCTTTTCAAATGAATTCATTTAAAAATATTTATTAATTATTAATTTGTTCTTTAATTGCAACATAGTTAAATGTTTCTATCTACTATTATTACCACACACACACACACAGACACACAGACACACACACACACACACACACACACACACACACACACATTTACTATTTTTTCCTAATCACAGTATCCAGGATTTACCATAAAATAAGTGTGATGATGACTCTAACTACTGTCTGAGTTGTGGCACTAACTTTTCTTGGCTCAGTGTTGTTATTTTAGAGTAGATAAAAAGTCAGGAAATTGCACAATTTTTATTTTACTTTCTGTTGTAATAAAATTTCTATTTTAACACCTTGAAAATTAGAGTCTTCATACTTGAATTAAAAAGTGCTACCTTTTTTGCATGCTCCAAGATTTTGTTTTTCAGATTATAGGTGATAATAAAACCATCCGGACTTAAAATACATTTCCTCTCTACTTCTTGCTCTGTCATATTTCTGAGGCAAAATTAACTTTATAACATTATAAATCCCACTGTTGCCACCAATTCATATTTTAAAAAATTGTATTTGCTACAGGGTCTCACTGCACAGCTCAGACTCCTAGAGACCCTCCTGTTTTCAGCCTCCTCAACATTGGGATTACAGGTGCATGCCACCACACCCTCAGTCTTGGAGGCCAGCCCAGCTAGCCTGGGGTCAGGGATGGTGTGCCATGGGATGCTGGAGATCAAACCCTGGTCCCCGTGCTTGCCTAAGCAGGTGCTTAGTCGCTGAGCTACCTCACCTGCCCACCATTTGTATCTCTATTGCACTGAGAAATGTTAATCTAGTTTCAGATTGGCATGATGGTAAGAGACAGAAAAAAAAAATCTATGTAGATCAGACTTACTGGCCTAAAAGATGCAGAAGGGATCCAGTCTTACAAAGCTACATAGCAGAGAGGGCAACAATACCAGCCAATGACAGAGACTAAAGTTTTTCCAACTGCTCAAGTTCAGGTGAGTAACAAAGCCAAGTGAAATCTGCACTAAACTTCTAAAATCTTACTTGCTCCCAACTGAGACCAAGATGTGCATGCATCAGGCAAAAGTAATGATAGCACCAGTTTTAGAGATCATTGCTCAGCCTAATACCTAAACTGACTTATTGGCCACAAGATGCCATACTGCAATTGAAACTGAACACTGACGTTTTAACTTTAAAAAAAAACAGCTCATACGTGAACAATTTGTTGTCTGAAAAGCAAACGACACATATAGCATAGGTTCACCACAACTGAGCTAAGCACATCTCTCAACTTCAACTCTATTGTTTTAGACCATATAATTTTTATTATGGTTATATAAACCATGAACTACATATCACATGCCTCTGTAATAAACACTACCCACATGTCTGTGCGAATCTGAATCCTAGTGCCTTTAAATATCTATATTTTTATCAGCATCAATTTTAGGATTATTTAGGTATTTCCTATAAAATGCAAGCCTTTCTATAGAGACAGATATAGAGCTTTCTTTTTGTCCCCAAACAGACAAAAAGAGTCACCATGAAAATTCCATTCATGGAAATGGAGAGGTGTTTTGTTTTCTTCTTCTAGCATGGTTTTCGAAACTTTTCCAGCAATAACTCCTTTCCAGAGTTTCATTAACATTTTGAGACTTTGTTAATCTAGCTTCCCCATCTTATTATTAATTTCTATTTTACTTTATATGAACGATTATCAGACAGTAGAAAATAAAAGTATTTCTCACAGTTCTTGAGGTTGGAGAATCCTAAATTAAAGCCCTGGGATACTCAGTATTTGCTGATACAAATCCTGCTCTACCGAGTGTTCTCATATACTCCAGATGGAAAAGGGAGCACTCTTTTGTCTACTACTACAGATGCCTCCACCCCCACTGTCTGTTCACTTCCTGAATGACTCATGCGTGGCATCGCATTTGGAATTAGCTTTCAACATGTATGTTTTGGGGAAACACAAAGAGCAAGTCTGTAGCAAATCTACAGCTGGAAGATACCATATTATTGATTCCAAAACATGTTATATTAATAAAAACTGCTGAATTTGATTTAAAAAAAAAACCCAAACATATAGCCCATGGAGATAAAAACTGCCTGTGAATGCATGGTCAGCTTATCTTCACAACTGTGCCAAGAATATTTAAGAGGCACAGCAATAGCGTCTTTCAACAAATGATTTTGAGAAAACTAGATATAAAAATGCAAAAAAGAAGCTATATATTTATCTTATGTCATACACAGCCATGAAATAAAAATGTACTAAGACTCAAAGCTATTAAACAGGATGAAAACATAAATGAAAGCCCTTCTGATACCGTTTTACCAATAATTTTTGGGATCTAATACCAAAAACAAAGCAACAAAATAAAAAACATACATGGAGATCCTAACCCAAAAAGCTGCTGCTCTATAAAAGAAGCAATGAACAGTTGTAGCCAGGTACAGTGGTGCACACATTCCTGTATTTGCAGCATGTGCAGAGTCTAAGAAAGGAGGATTTTAAGTTCAAATCCCGCCTGGACCACTTAGTGAATTTAGAGAAACCCTGCCTGAAAACCTAAAATATTATGAGAAAGAGTACGGATGTAGCTAAGTGTGAAGGCATGAGCTTCAGTCTCCAATAGCACAATCAACAAAGTAAGCTAGAAAATGTATATCTGATAGAAGTTATACCAAAAACATGAAATTTCCTATAGTTCAGTAGCAAACACAAAACTTGAAGAAATATTTTCCAAAGATGATAAAAACAAGGCCAAAGTTGCAAGAAAAATGCTTAACATTACGAATAACTTCAGAGGTGCAAATAAATACAATGAGATCATGTCACACCTCTTAAAATGTTGTTTTTCAAAAGAGAAAAATTGAAGAAAAGCGTAATTACTGATGTCCTTGATGTGGATTAATTGGAAACTTGGTCCACTGCTAAGGGGAATATAAAATGACACAGGTACTAATTGTTGGAGATTCTTGAATGCATTTAACAGTAAATTTAGCTATTATATAGCAATCTCACTTGTAGATCCCTCTGACAGGTGGATCAAAAATCAGACTTAAAGGCAGAAAATGCATTGGTGGTTGCTAGGCGAGAGGGTGGAGACAGTGGGAGGTGGGTGTTCAGCAACTATAAAATTCCAGTCACGCAAGTTTTAGATGTCTTCCTTAAAACACTCCTTGTAGTCATCATATTGTATTCCACACTTAAAATTTGGTCAGAGATAGATTTTATATTATTGTTTCTTACTGTAATTTTCAAAAAAGCATGCATGTTTTTATGTCTTTTGACTCTTCTTCTAAGTCAAATACTGGTCACTCTACATTATCTAAGATAAATTGGCATACTAAATATCTTTTTAGACTTCTTGAATATTGAAGAAACAATGTGATATGCATTTCTTTTTGCTGTGTTTAATTTATGATCATTTCAAGCAGTGGACAGCTTTACAAATATGTTAACATAGTTCAAGGGATACAAATCTATTAACAGTTACTTTTTTCATGCTAAAATTTACTAGTAACAATTTCCTATTTGTCATATATCCTAAGTATTATGGTTTGTGTCTAGTTGTTCCCAAAACCCTCATACAATCATGGGGTGGACTTCTAGAGTTTGAGATGAACTCATGATTCACTGGGATTATGAGTCTTTGTACTGTTGGGATTATGGATATGAGTACTACACACAACTTGGGTCAGACAGGCTGAGTGCAACTTAAGAGAGACAAACTTGCTCTCTGTACCCATTGTTGCTGCTACTCCTCCGTTTTGCTCACTGCTCTTTGCTTCCACCATGAAAGGTTGCCCCCTGCCATGTGCTTCTCTGCCTTGGAACCAGCTGAGTATGGACTGAAACCTCCAGTAACTGTGAGCTAAAAAAAAACCTTTCCTTCCTTCATTTTCGTTTTGGGAATTTGTTGAAGCAAGGAGAGAGAAACTGAGCTACTAATTTTAGAATGAACTGAGAAGCAAAGAGAATGAGACAAAGGTAATTTTTATATAGAGGTGTTTGTGTGTGTGTGTGTGTGTGTGTGTGTGTGTGTCTAATAAGTTGATACAAGTAAAATTGGGCTGCTGCTTATGAATTGGATTTTGACCACAATCAGATATTGATAAAGTCTTCAATAATGATTAAATGATTATATTTTATGAAATCCAAAGAAAGGAGGTTTATGTTTATAAGAAAACCCATTCAAGCCGGGCGTGGTGGCGCATGTCTGTAATCCCAGCACTCTGGAGGCTGAGGCAGGAGGATCGGTGTGAGTTCGAGACCAGCCTCGGCTACAAAAGTGAGCTCAAGACCAGCCTGAACTGCATACTGAGACCCTGTCTCAAAAAGACAAAAAAAAAAAAAAAAAAAAAAAAAAAAAAAAAAAAAAAAAAAAAAAAAAAAAACCCATTCAACCTATGAATCATTTTTGTCCTGTGATTAGACTCACATTACTTGTGGCACACAAATAAAAATAGACTTCCTGAGTCACCTCTCACAAAGACTGTGGATCTCAATCCTATGAAAGCTGTAATTCAGTAGAAACATTACTCTCACACACTTTTTCATATAGCACAGTGACTGTGGAGTGGAATTATAAGAGGGGTGAGAGAGAAAGGAAGAGATTATTTTAATCAGATGTCAATTTTTCATTGGAATGGAGTAAAGGAATATATAATATCTTGAGGAATAATCAGTCCAATAAAAGTTTGGGCCAAGACAAGTCGTACTTATAGAAGAGGTGAAAATATTTCCTCTGTGCTAGAGAAGAGGGAAATTAGCTGAAGCCAAATTTAGAATTACTAAGAAAAGGAAAGCTGAATGCTAAGTGTCTGTGGATGAGGGGGCTACACAGAGAGAGATTGATCAGCCCCACCAGACTGGTAGCAAGAGCCCTGATTTCCTGTATGCTCAATAGTTAGGATATCATTCAGAGTGTTTGGTACATTGCATTTTATGGTGCAGGAATAGAATTCCCTGTTGAAAGCAAAGTTCTATGGAATTATAAAGCGTGTACAAGAAACAAAAACATTTTTGAAATTAATATATGTTTTAAGTTATGAAAATCATAGATGTGTGTTTCCATTTAAACCCAAGCAATGGCCATGACTCATCCAGATGACTGACACTGTCAAAAGATCTATAAACTGTTGTACATGGCTTCACGGTAAATCCTGAGGGGATTTGATTGCCCTTGTCAGATGCAAAAGTTATATATTTTTATATAGTTCTTGCTTTTTTTTTATTTTTTATTTTTTTACTTTTTATTTTTTTCTTGTTTCAGAACCTTTGTTTGTTTATTCACTCATTTTTATGGCCGGCTCAGCCCGCCCCGAGGGCAGGGCTGGCGCAGCATGTGGTGCCAGGGATCGAACCGCGGTCCCTGAAGCCGCCCAAGCTTTCCCAAGCAGGGGCTTTAGACCACTGAGCCATCCCGCTATCTTGATCTTAACTGTCCAGCAGAAAAGTTTAACCATAAAGTATGAAAAATAAAGCCATATTAATATGCTGAGCTGTAAAAGGCTCAAGTCAATAGCTTCCAACATTGCCAATTCAGCCGATAACCCACTATTATTATGGAATATTAGACTATACATACAACTATTTTCTCTTAGTTCAATGAGAAGAAATATTTGCACTGATATTGTTTAGAAAAGTTATCATGTCTGCATCTTGTATTCTCAACAAATACTATGAAAACAACAATATGCATTGTATTAATTATTCTGGTTGTCCTACTAATGTGTTTTGAAATTGTCTCTTTGTTATTTCTTTCTTATTAAAATTAACAAAATTGAAAATAAACAAAAGATTACTTAAAATTCTTTGAAGAAAAGATAAATAAACCAATAATAAAAGAATACCTTCAAGAGACAGAAGAAATTTCAAACATAAAACTCTCACTTTTTGAAATTAAAAGCAAACTTTTCCCTATATTCTCCTTCAAAATCCCTTAGATTATGTCTTCCAAATGATATTTTTCCTTATTAATCACTTCTTAACTTGCTTATTTCCTGGGGAATTTCCACACAACAAAATAGTCGAATTTCTCAGGACTTTTAGGTTTTTAGGAATTATACCTATAATTTAAACGAACTTCTAGGACAAAACAAATATGTTTTTTAAATGGAAGTATAACGAGGAAGAGTTTTTCTATGAAATCATTTAGGCACTTAGACATGAATGAATAATTCTTAGGCCAAAATGGGGAGCAGGAGCCAGTGAGATAGCTCAGTGGTCTGAAGTGCCTGCTTAGGCGAACACAGGGACCGCAGTTTGATCCTCAGCACCACATATTGTGCCAGCCCCACCCCCAGGGTAGGCTGAGCCAGCCATAACATAAATAAATAAATAAAGTTTAAAAATTTAAAAAAATGGGGAGCAATCACGTCATGCTGCAGTCATCTGGTGACAGTTCATCTGAATTATCAGCGTCTCCAGTGGAGTTTGTTATCTTAAATGCTGATTCAGCATTCATATGCAATCCTGATCCCCGATCAATTCTGGTAAGGTGGAATTGATTTCGGCTTTAGTTTCATATAAAAGAAACTTGAGATTAGTCTCAATGTGTAATCCTACTTTTTCTTGTTATCTTGAGTTCAAGGCAGGTGCTTGTGAAAAGTATGGCAAATATTAGCATAGTCAATTGTGGTTTTATTTTACTTTAATTAAAGTGAAAATCTCCTTTAGTGTCTCTTTGCTTGTTTATGGCCTCAGTATTACATAAAATTAAATATGTAATTTCTCAAACAATGACTGGATTCATTCCTACTTTTCTTACCTTGACTTCTATAAATCTTGCATTCATGACTATCATACAGAAATGCAAATTTGTAATGTAACTACAAGCAGTGAGTATCCAATCTGAATACCTAGTACTTGTCATAACCACAGGATGCTTGACTTAGCGCATGTAAGTTTCGGCCTGTCAAGTCCAAGTTACTAGAAAGGGGCCTCCAATTCTTTTCTAATCATACCGTTGGAAATATATTTATATAACTCCTCCTGAAAATGTTATTACTTCAGACTTCAACAAAGCTTAAAGAACACAAAGTAATGAAAACTATATGCTACCACCATAATCATATTTAAAAAGCCAATAAAATATGGTAGGATATAAATATATGCATTCATAAAATTAGTATATGACATTTTGCAAAATCTGTATCACTGTAGGACACTCTTTGCCATTTTTATTATTTATCTGACATTTTTAGAAAGTAAAATCTCTACCTTATATACTTTACCAAATTCTACATAGGTGCTTGGCTATAAAAGAATAAACAAATATTTGCAAATAATTTTATTTTAGCAGGAAGAAAAAATCTTCATTTTACAAAGAGGCAAAAATCACAAGTGAGAGTTTAGTACACCTGAGTCAGACATGAAAAATTAAAAACTAAAGAAAAAAATCTGCCCTAAAAATAACATATTACAATGAATTTCAAGCCAATGCCTGAGAAAAAATTAAAATATTGAAGCTAAACTGAAGTGAAAAATTAGGGAAAATTTATTACTAATGAAGAATAGTGCCCTTAACATATATGTAGAAATTGTATAATCAAAAGGGCCAGCCACATAGGTCAGCAGACTAACTGCCTGCTTAGACAGGCACAGGGATTGGGTGCACTGTGCTGGCCCTGCTCCAAGGTGCACTGAGACAGCAGTGACTGAGATTGGGTGTGGTGGCATGTGCCTGTAATCCCAGTGCTTGGGAGACTGAAAACAAAAGAATCACTATGTGTTGAGTCTGATATGCATAGTGAGACCATATAGATCCTATACTAAATACATTAAAAAAAAAGAATACTTTCTTCTGGTCTCTGGCACTCCATAAGCAACCCCTTTATTGTATATTTGCAGCTACTTAAAAAACTCAAAATAGGGCTAGGGGGATAGCTCGGTAGAATAAACACCTGCCCTGTAAGCACAAGGTCCTGAGTTCAATTACTAATACGGGAAAAACAACAACAACAACAACAAAAAAACAGCTCACAACAATGGAATCTTTCGAGAATTATGTCATTGACATTGACATGAGAAACATGTTTTAAAATCTTGCATTTATCATATATTTGATTATTATACTAAGAATTGCCATTCTATGTCAAATAAATTAATATGCTGCACAATTATTATTGTAAAGACCTATGAAAAATGGCTGTTGGAATCAGTCATGACTATGAGTCCAAACAATTGTGAGAATATTAAGGGCCAGGTAAATGTTAGGTTTTATTGATAGTTCTACATGTCTACCTTTCTTTCATAACTAATGGGAGATGATTATCTTCTGCCTGTTGAATAATATCTCTCCACTTCCTTTCCTTCTTCAATCGGTAACAATACAGTTACATTTACTATGTGTCTTGTATCATACAAAATGTACCACACACATTTATCCTTAAATACACTTTTTTGTGCTTACCTACATCTCATTTTTCTCTTCATACTAAATGTGATCCCTTAAGAACTGTGTTCATTGCTCTGTATATAGCTGGTTTATTTCTTCTAATGGCACCACAATGTGTACTGACTATGGACATGTACATTAGGAACATATTTTACCTTCTAGTTTCAGTCACTTAGTGACCTGAAACTCAACTATTAGAAATATAAAATGGATCTATTAAGGGAAAGGAAATTGGTCCAGTATAATACATGATTTATACTTTGGCAAGCAACATTAAATAATATTTTGCTTAATTTAAATGGTATGCATATTAGTTGCAAAAATTTCTGAAGTTTTCTGAGAAGCACTCATTGAAAAATAAACTCTACCCACAGATTCATTACCAAAGGGAAAATGTGAGCATTTAACAGGCGAGAGTTGTGTGTCTGTACATTGAGTGTAACCAAAGTCTAGCACTGCTTCTCCTGCCCAGTTCAGCTGTGCACACCTGAGGTGTGTGCCACACTTAGACAAGCTAGCTAGCTGATGTTTCTAGCTTCTACTGTGAGACACCATTTTAATCCTCTTGTTAATTTGTCTTCCAATTCAGCCTCAAAAAAACATGCACATGCCGATTGTCTCATCACAATATTTGAGAAGGCACTGACAAAAAAAAAAAAAAAATAAAGAAAATTGTATGCTGAATAATCTCAAATTTCTATTTCTATTCCCAGTTGGATCTCAGAACCTCACAAATGTGTGTTCAACTGCTTTTTCACACACTTATTTTCTTACATGACTAGTTTCCCAAAGATAAATCAGAAATGTTGGTGTTTGTGTTCTGCATAGTGACAATTTCTACTAGATTCACAAAGTTCATACTGTTGTGATGAATCAAGTGAGAGAACAGGGCATATACAACCCAAAGAAAGAAATCCCAAGGAGACAGGAAAAGCAATAACATAGGCAAGATGATGTTTTCTTTATTTTAAAAATGTTTATTGTTTACCAACAATTCATAGTAGTGCTCATAAGGTACTCAAGCATTTTTGTTTTCAAAACTGGCTTTATACTATTTTATTTTATTTTACTTGTACTAGGAATCCAACTCAGGAACTCGAGGTTGTCAGGCAGGTGTTGTGTTGTCGAGTCATATCCTTGGTTTCTCAAGCAATTTTTGAACTAATGGATCAGTCCATTGATCACGTAAAACATAGTGTTCTTAGTCCCGTTATAACTAACCCTCAAGTTATTTCAACTGTGCAGATCTGTGAATGTATACTTCAGGTTATGTTAGCTCTGCTTTAATACCAAATAAGCATTCCCTAGTTAAATTACCCAAGTGTACTCAGGCCTCTTCATGAGAAGAGTTACCTATCACCCTTTGTATCCAGTGTGTACTCTTGGAATAAGTTCTTCCTTCAATATAGTGGATGCTTTGTAAATCTCAAAAGACCAATAAATCACATTTAAGGTTTTAAAAGAAGATGCAGTTATGATGTGTTTTTTTTTCTTTTTTAAAAATGCATTTAATACAGGGTGCATAGGGTCTCACTAAACAGATAGGACTGGTAGTGATTCTCCTGTGTTCAGCCTCTCAAGTGCTGTGATTACAGTTGTGTGCCACAATGCCATGTCAACTGCTCTCTCAGCATGCCCTGGGGGCAAGGCCGACAGGGCATGCCAGGGACAGAACCCCAGTCTCTGTGTCCGCCTAAACAGGTGCTTTAGTTTGCTGAGCTATCTGGCCAGCCCAATTTCTTGCTTTAAATTAACAACGAAATGATTATAATCAACAGAGAATGTGGGGCTCCACAACTGAAAAATATTTTAGGACTGTACCATTCAACCTCTTCTTTTTCAGAAGGAGAAAAAGCTTCACAGGACTTTTTCATTTTAAAACTGTTGCAAGAACAGAAGAAAACTTATTTTACCTGATTTTCACACAGGAATTTTTCCAATATTTTGCCAAAGGTTGGAAATTTTTGTCAAAATTTTAATAAGAATATATGAATATTCAGAAATCTCTTTGAAATTTTTCCACATTGGAAAATAAAGACTAAAAGTAGTGCATTAGCTTCAATCTGGGCATTTGTTTAAAGCTAGTAAGAGAAGTTAATTGTCTGAAATTATTATTTCCTGTATTTGTTATGTTGAAAGTGATTGCAGAATATAAAAATGGATAGAAAATTGAGCATCTGGGAACAAAATAATGAGTTAGAGGCAGCTGAAAATAAGCGAGTGCTTCCCTGACCAAAATGACTCATTTTGTGTGTGTACTAAAATATATGATAGTGATAATTAAAGAACATGATGAAAACAAGACATATATAATGAGAGGGTTGGACAGCTAAATTGAGGCAGGAAATTAGATCATAGGGTGCAGTTTTGAGAGTTAGCTGTTGATTATCAAGCACACACTTCTAAGAGTGGCACAGAGCGCAGCCATGGGAAGGGGACAGCACTGTACTCAATAGGGTAGGCATTCTATCTGCCTTCCGCCTAAAAATCATGTCATTACTTCTAAAGCCATATCTAGTTTTCTTAGTTTCCCTCTCAGAGTGATGCTATATACAATGGCATATAGGTACGTAGGTAGGTAGGTAGGTAGATAGATGATGGGTGGACGGACAGACAGATAGACAGACAGACACATACAGTCCTGGTAGTGAGGGAAAATGAAATTATTCCCTGCAATGCAAAAGTTGGAACCAAGAGAATTGTGATGACTCATGCCTTTATTTACAGTGCTCTGGGAAGCTAAAGCTGGAAGATGACAAATTCATGCCCAATCTGGGTGACGTAGTGACAAACCTGGAGCCTATCTCACATAAACATAAAAAAGAATGAAATGGCCTGGGGCAAAAATATAAGAACGTAAAGGAAGCAATGGTTTCCTCATGAGAAACCCAATCTCTGTTTAGTGGACTTGTTAGCCATACCGGACCTGAGCTTACTCTCAGAAACTTTAGATATAAGAAGCAATTATTTGTGAGGTAACATTAGAGGGACAGTGGCATGATTTTAAATGTTCTGTTTTGGAGAGGATCACTCTTCCAAGTTAAAACAAGACATGGGACTGAGGTTGGGAATGAGGAATTCAGATTATCGTCATAACAGTGTCTAATAAAATGCTAATAGTGTGTGCTCGAACATTTTATGTACAACCGTGTTGCAAAGCAATATGGTTGAAAGATGACCTTTACAGAGAACAAAAGAGGATGAGAATTTTCTGATTTTCTTTAAACAAGATTCAGTGCAAGGGATCTCAAATACTAGCATCTGTAATAACAAAGACAGACAGACAGACTGATATACACAATACAGTTTGGGCATAGGAAGAGCACTAAGTTTAAATATAAACTCATCTGTGTTTAGTGCCTTGATGGGGAAGAAATTGTGAACCAAAAGCAGGCCACAGCTTAACCATTTTCTTTGGGAAAGCTCTTGTTCTTACCTTGATCTATATGCTACCAGATCTCCCCTTTCTGGCCACCAGCTTCATGACAGGAAGATTAACGGTAGCCTTTTGGTTAAGAGAAGTGAAAGCAACCTGGAAATAAAGAGTTCTTGCTCATTTGCACTTGGATTCGAAGAGCTGACTGCACTGAGTGGTCTGAGTCTGCAGTGTTGTCCAAGTCAGTAAAGAAATCTAGCGTTGTTGGAGTCAGAAGAGATGGAGTTTCACTTTGCTATGTTCCTGGGTGGAGAGGCATAACATGTCTTAGAGAATGCTAAGCAGTTTTAGTCAGCTTTCCTTAGGACCCAAGGAGCAGGGGGGCTCTGCAGCAGAGGCCCAGGAAACCAGGGAAGCCAGAGGTTGGGGGAAATGTAGCAAATCCTCACATGCACAAAATACTGCCAAGACCCAAGGTAAAGCAAGCTAAGCAAGGATACCCATTGTGTCTGTTCTGAACAGTTCTTCAGTGTCCCTGCATATCACGACAGCTTGTCTCTTGAACAGTTTTCGCAGTTGTTCACCTAGTAAGTAACGTGTTAGCCTGGCAGTGCTATCTCACTCAATAGCAAAGAGTAGAGTTGTCTTCCAACTTATACCAGTTAGACAAGATTTCCTTCCGTTTGTTTATCTTCCAGGATTATAGAAATCCATCTTTAGGTATACTTAGATCGATAGGAGGGTGATGGTTGTTAATAAACCTGGCATGAAGCAGAGTATGTCTAAACTCAGAGACCATCAGCTATGATATAAAGTCCCATGTGAGTATAACATATAAAGTTGACTATCATACCCATGAGCCTAGGAGAAGGTGAAAATGGGTGTGTCTTAGTTACTTTTTACTCACTGCTGAGACAAATACCTGACTCTCAAAATGAAGGAAGGAAAGGCTTATTTAGCTCACAGTTTGTACAAGTTTCAGTCTATATTCAGCCAGCTCCAAGGCTGAGTAGCACATGGCAGAGAGCAGCAGTTCATGGTGGCAAAACAGCAACAATGGCGACAGAGGTAATGGAACAACCATGGGAGCAGAGAGCAACAGTGTTAGACTGTCTCCCTGTGTCTCTTTATATTACATTCAGGCTGTCCATCTCAGCCTATCCATCTTAGGCTACACCCATAATCCCAGAAGTACTTAGATCCATAATCCCATCAGTACTAAAACACATAATCCCAGGGATCATGAATCAAGTCTCAAACTCTAGAAGCCCCCGCCCCATGACTGCATGAGGCTTTGTGGGGACAACTAGACATAAACCATAACAGGATGTCAACATGAAGTCCATGCTGCTCCGCTTAAAGTAACAGAGTGTCTATGTTTTGTCAGTATACTGCTTTGGTAGTAGTTGTTTCTATGGGAGAGTGCTGAGTTGGACCCAGCACTTTCCTGTGTCTAAGGACAACTTGACTGCAGATCTATTGCATCTCCTACCATATGGGGCCTATGGGAGCCAATGAAGTCAGCAAGACTGACACCAAAATTACATGTACTTCAGAATTCATCTTAAGGTATCTGTATCACCAGAAATGATCAGAAAGCCACTAGACACTCATAGATATTAAGGAATCTGCAGCTTGCTCAGTCATCCATCCTGAGTCTAACATAGCTGCTGTGAAGTCTTTTACAACCCATGCCACTGGTAATTTATTGATAGATTGTTGAAAGGGCAAAAGTTACTGTGTGGGACATATGAGTTCAGATGCCTGGATATTTGTTAATTGATTAGCATGGTCAAATTATTTCACCTTCTGAGGTTCAGTGTTTTGAATGTGACCTGGGGTTAAATAATATGCAATTCACATCATAGTAATGAACGTATTTTTGAGGTAGTAACTGACTACTAGCTTTAGAGATGCTCTTTTAAATGAATTAAAAGTGAAATCATTTGAATTTTATTTATATATTTTTAAAGAATTATTAATTTATCCAACACATGAAACGTGGTAATTTAGCAATTTTCCAGTATTGGCTTTCAGTGTAACACTGTGAGGTAGGTGTTCTTTTATACCATTTGGTATAAAAGCTCCTCAGTTACTTAGAAATAAAAACCCAGTCCCTTCTCCCCATATTTCTATTAGCAACAGTTTTTTAAAGAATACAGAATAGTAAAAAAAAAGTTAGAAATGATACAAAATTTCCTGGAACAAAATAGGTATTCAACAATGGTTGCTATATTGTATGATGTTGTCTACAAGATAGTTAATACTTTTCTATTTCATTTTAATGAGAAAAAGATAAAATTTCAATGAAACAATTTCAAAACAGGTTAGTATGACAATTAGAATATTGATGAATTTCATATCATTGCTTTTCTAATAAAGTTAGCTAATACATATATTTTCCTTTTTTTCTCTTTTTAATTTCTTATAATTTTTTGTTGTTGTGGTTATTTTTTAACCAGTTTTTCAGATTTATATCTGGCAGCAACAATATGTTTAGTCTCATACGCATTCTACAGACATCAGGATAGCATATGAGTTGCTGATAACTCCTACATTACTGTTGAAATCTCCAAAAAGTGAATTTTGGAATCATTTGTGGGATTAGACTTTGAAAATGAAGTGAAATTTCTGCATTTGAAGGGAGGATAAAGTATGTTTTGTAGGTCCAACTCATCATGAATGCATAACTTGGATGTGCTTGGATGCACTCTGGTAATCCTCATGGTATGAGAGAAAATAACTTTGAAAGTAGGGATGGGTAGATGAAAGAATAAATGATGGACTACATGTTAAACCATTATGGTATTTTTCTGCTCTTCTGAAAGTTTCACTGCCTGCAAAATACATCCTGATATGTCCCACATTAGATGACAGGCCTGTTGCCATGGCATGACAAATGGTCAGCTTGAGTGGGGCAGCCAGGCGGACAGAGTCGGAGTGTGGAATCTACTTGAGGATCGCTGTCAACTGCTTGAACAGGGAATTGGAGGGGAAGCTACTGATTTCCGAGGAGAAGTGCGTTGCTACTAGGTTTCCTGATACTATCTCTGCTATTACCAGGGGTATGGGGTCCTTGATGTCCCCGGGGACGGCTGCTGTTTTCTCTGGGAAAGCTCTCATTCACACTTTGGTGTTACTTCTTGGCCCCAGTGCAGATCCTTCGGCCTGCTGCCGCAGATCCTGCACCTCACGGGTGCAGACTTTTTGGCTTCCACCACTGATCCCTGGATCTTTAGGGCATAGATCTTTGATACAGACTTGCATGAGACACTGCTGTGGGTGCTAGAGCTCCGGTTGTCTTGTGTAAGATGTTGCCATGGGATCCAGGCCCTCAGCTTGAGTTTTTTGGTCCCTAGAACATAAATAAATCTATTTTACTTTTTCGCATTTGGCTTTTTGGGTGATACTATAAAATAATACTATAAATTATGTGTCCTGTACTAAATCTTGCAACTGTTGTTCCCTTATAAACTGACTACAATATCATGGTGCAAAGGCTGATCATAATAATCTTATTTAAATTTAATTTTTATCACTGGAGTCAGTGATGCCATTTACACCCCTGTGCCAACTAGATCAACCAATCACTAATTGTCACTCATGTTTAGATCAACAATGACCACCAGCTCTCATTCTTTCAGAGATGGGACGCCCTGGACATGAGACTGCACTCGCTGGCTCCTCCCTTTTCTCTGCTTCCTTGCCACTGCCACGCAAGAAGCTTTGCCCACTTGACCCTCCTACCTCATGGTATTGGCCTTAGATCCTGCCAACCATAAACTGAAGGTTCCAGGACTTTGAGTCTCAATAAACAACCCTTCCTGCCGGCCAAGGGTGTGAGCTATTGTGCCTCAGTGAGGGGGAAAGTGACCTAGGGAATGACTAATGAATTTCATTCCAATCAGCATGAGTTGTTATCAAAGAAATAATTTAAGAATAAAGATAAATCAAGTGCACCTTACTTGTATGGAGACACAGAAGAGGCACTGTGTGCCCCCAGGGGGACAGAACTCTTGAAGCACATGGTCCTGCATGATGCTTGTCAGTGAATTGGGCTTTGAAAAAACTTTTTTTTTTCATCTCAATAAGTAATTAAGGGCTGGGGAGATATCTCAGAAGTCTGAGCATCTGTGCGGCAAAAGCAAAGAGCTGGATTCGATATGCTATGCCATATGCCATGCCAGTCTCGTGCCAAACCACACACGGTGGTACATGCATGTAATCTCAGCTCCAGGGAGGCTGAGACAGGAGGATCACATGAGTATGAGCTACATAGTGAGACCCTGTGTCAAGTAAATAAATGACAGATTTTTAAAAATTTAAGGTGATTCTCCTTAGGTACACTATATATCTTCAGTCTCTTAAGGAGATTCACCTAGAGAGAAAACATTCTCTCAGGATTTCTCAGAGAGCAAACTGGTCAAACAATGGTCATGACTCATCCAGATGGCTGACACTGGCAACAGTTCTACAAAGCACTACACTTGGTGTCAAAGTAAACCCTGAGGGGATTTGACTGACCTTGGGAGATACAAAAGTTCTATGTTTTTTCACATAGGTCTTGCTTTAACTTGCCCTTAACCATCCAGCAGGAAAGTTTAACCACGAGGCTTAAAACATAAAGTTAGATTAGTATGCTGAGCTGTAAAAGTCTTAAATCAACAGCTTCCATTATTACGTTTTGCCAATAACCCACTGTGATTATATATCATAGGACTATGTATACAACTACTTTCTCTTAGTTCAATAAGAAATAACGATTAGAAAAATTATCATGTCTACACCCTGTACTCTGTATAACTACTTGGAGGACAACAATATGCATTGTATCAAATACTGGAAATGTACTACTAATGTGTTTTGTAACTGTTACATTGTTAATGTTACATTGTTATTTAAATTGCATCTTATTAAATGCAATTTAAAATATAAAATAAAAAAAATTTAAAAAGTAAAATAAATAAAAATTTTAGGGGCTGGCCAGATAGCTCAGTGGACTAAAACACCTGCTTAGGCAGGTGCGGGGACTGGGGTTCAATCCCCAGTGTGCCATACTGGCCCTGCCCCCAGGATGTCCTGATATGGTGAATAAGACCAGGTGTGGGGGTCTCTTAGGGTTATGGAGACTGAAAATGGAGAATTGTTATAAGTCCAATCTGTGTAGTGAGACTCTGAATAATCTACTATATACATAAAGAAAAGAAAAAAATTAAATAAGTTAACACATAAAAAATTGAAAGATAAAGAATTCAGCTTCTCTGAAATTAGCATTCACTATTTAGCCAAGATTTAATTATCACTATATGTAGCAAATGTATCATTAGGCATTAGGAACAAAAGAATAAGTGATAGATTTCATGACATTTGAACCTCTTGGTCTAAGAAGATAAAAGGGCTCATTATAATAATCATTAAATTTAAGGAAGAAAAAACAAAATTACCTTTCTGGAGTACTTTTAAAATCAACTCATTTATGAATTTCTTTTTTTTTTTTTTCATTGTAATTGTTTTTTTTTTTATTTTATTTTGCAATATTATTATTTTATTATTTTTTTCCAATTCTTTTATTGTTTAAATTTAACAATGGTTATATTACATATTTTCATCATCGGATCAGTTTAGATTAATACATAGAGGTATATAAGATTGATCAAACAACTAAACATTAACCTTTCTAAATCCACATTACTTTTTTTTTTTTCTTTTCCCCCTTTATTTCTTT
>PVJA010014756.1:18775-46902 GCA_004027025.1 Myocastor coypus | reverse complement strand
ATATATATATATATATATATATATATATATATATATATATATGTCATCCTTTGTCCATCAGCCTATGAATTTATATTTGGTTTAAATGTGTTTATTGAGTACAACACATTGTTGAATTCTTTTCCTTGATGCACTTCACCAATCTCTTTTAGTTGGTGAATTGAGAAAATTTTAATTGGTGGTTACAAGTGATATTTATTGGCTTGTATTTGTCCCATTATTTTTCTGCTGTTGGTTCCTTCCTTTTCCTGTGTTTAACTGTTTCCCTTTGTGTGATGGGTTCTTTCTACTTTCGTTCTTAGAATTGTGGTCATTTTGATCCCTTTCTAGAATGACTTTTTATACCGTAGGGTTGGTATGGTCGTCATGAATTACTTTAGTTGTTCTTTGTCATAGAAGTATTTTAATTTTCTATTAATTTTTCAAAGAGTTTGCAGGATATATCAGTCTGGTTTGGAATTTGCCTTCTTGTAGGATTTGGAGTACTTTGATTCATGCTCTTCTTGCCTTGACAATTCATTGAGATATTTGCTCTTATTCTGGTGAGTTTTCATTTAAATGTGCTCTGTTCCTTCTGCCTAGTGGCTTTTAGTATATTGTTCTTGTGCTGAATTTCTGAGATCTAGATTATTATATTTATGGGTGTCTATTTTTTATATTATGAGGAGTTCTTTATGTCTTCGTTAACTGAATGTCAGATTGTTTCCTGCTATATGGGAGGTTTTCTGCTATTACTTCTTCCAATATTCTTTTTATGTTGTTTCCGTTGACTCTTTTCTCATTGATGCCTAAGAGTATGATGTTGCTCAACTTTGCATCATGTTAAAGCTGTTCAATTAATTCAGCCAACCTTGTTGTTTTTAAGAACGTTTTTTTCCTTGATCACTAGTTGCAATGATACCTTCAAGGACTGAAAGTCTATCTTCACTTTCATTGAAATGTTTGTGCCAAATTTTAAGGGAGGTTTTAATTTCCTGTTTAGCTTATTGAATCTGCTTCATGCAATCTATTTCTTTCCTATAATCTCCATTCAAGTCTTCCACAGATTTTTTTTAAATTATCTGCTTATTTTTAACTGCATCTTCTTTAGACTCTCTTAGTACTTCTTTCATTATAGTTGTTTTTTATTGACCTGGGGGATTATTTCTGATCCAATTTTCTCTGTATCCTTGTATAGTTGTTTCTTTAATTTAACTGCTATTATTTAAGAGATTTCACGTGTGTGACTTTAAATTTCTTCTATGCTGATATCTCCTGGACTTTTTCTGGGTGGGGGAGATTCAGGTTATGAGATTTTATTTTTCTCCTTCTGTTTTGCCATTTTTGTGTTTCAGAGAGAACTATTTTAATATCTGTGATACTTTTTGTGAAAGGTTGATAATAGCTAGTTCTTTCACTGCAATCAGAAACTCTGCATAGTCTATTCTTTAGATATCACTCCTGTGTCAGAGACCTTGTTTTGTGTTGGACTAAAAATTTTCCCTTCTCTACTGATTGAGGGTGAAATATTTACTTCCACTTGGCACTGTCCTCTGTCCTTCAGTATAGGGCTTTGATGTGGTTATCTCTCAATTGTTTCCTGATATCATTATCCAAGGGAGAATATATCATTAAGGCAGATATGGTATTCTAGTTACAGTAGTACAATTAACCATACTCAGTGCAGCAAATGTAATTTAGAAATTGACCAATTTTCATGACTAATGGCTTGACATTTTAGATCATATGAGCAAACACTACAGCTATATAACAGATCAGACAGTAAATTGGGAGTTTTCATATAGCCTAGAGTTCTGTCTAGGCACCTCCCCTTCCTGTTCCTGGAGGGTTTTAAGCAGAATAACTGACCTATATTACCTTTTCCCACATCAGTACGATGTGGATATTTTCTGTCCATCCTGGCCACAGTGTGTGCCCCGCTGGATCTAGCAGTATGCCTCAGGTCGCTAGGCTCATCCTCAGGCTTAAGCTTCTTCTCCTGTGACTGAGCCATGGAACTTAGCCTACCATTCTTGGCTACTGTTCTCTCCTCCACTGTGCCATTGAACTCCTACCATCAATCCTGTCCACAGGTCTCGGTTCTCCTGGGCCACTGAACAGGTACACATATTTTAAATGCCTTCTATGGCAAAAAGCTTTTTAATTATTAGGCTAAGAGATCAGTAATTTTTAAAATTACCCTTGAGTATAAAATCACTTTTAAATCAACAAAGAATTTCTTACATATTTAAAAATGTTACATTGGGGCTAGAGAGATAACTCAGCCTTCTAAGTACCTGCCTGATAAGCACAAGGACCCAGGTTCGATCTTTGGTACTACATGCTATGACACATGCCAGCCTGTACAACTGAGCATGGCGGCAAATGTCTGTAATCCCAATGCTGCAGAGTCTGAGACAAGTGAAATACTATGAGTCTAACCTACATAATGAGACCCTGTACCAAATAAATGAGTAAAATATTTTTGGAAATGAAAATATGCTGCTGGACGTAGCTGGCATATTTCACTTCAGCAGACCTACTGGAAGAGCCACGGGATCTGAATCTAGTGGGCCTAGCACGCCCACTCGAACTCATCAGGACTACCAGAAAGGAGTTATGGGACCTGAAGCCAATAAACTCAGCCAGCCCATTCCACCTCAGCAAGAAGACAAGAAATGAGCCACTGTACCTAAAGCCAGTGGGTTCTGGTGGTCCACTTGGACTACACACAGCTGCAAGGATCCAAATACAGGAACTAGGCCCAAATGAGATCCTGCTAGTCAAATTAGAGTCCACTAGATCTATGTTCACTGAACTGAGGCATATCACCAGCCCTAGCCAAGCTCGAGACTGAGGCCTAAAACTACAGGAGTATTCTTAAGGCACAGAGGTGGTAGCAAATAACTAAGGTGAGCTAGTCTTCCCAGAAGACTCTAGGTACATAAAGGAAGGTGCCCAGATAGAACTCAGGGGAACCAATTTAAATATGCTCTGTTTTGCTATAATGTTTGCTCTTATAGTGTAAAGTATAAACCCATTAGTTACAACATTTTGTCAATTTGTAAATTATCCTAGCAGTAATTAGCATTGCTAATTATACTACCATGGACAGTAAACTATAGCTGCCTTAACCGCATGTTTTTGCTTGGAGATTAATATCAGAAGGTGCTTGGATAATAACTTGAACAACGCCCTACATTAAATGATAAAAGATTGTCCAAATGGAAACCAATATGATATGGGACATTTTCTAAAATATACCACAAAATAGTCCTCAGATCATGCTTAAGTATCCGCAAGAAAACAGAGATTATTCCATGTATATTATCTGACGACAGTGCAATGAAACAGCAGAAAGTTAATGACAAATAAACTACAACAAATCCCATAAACATATGGAAATTAAATAACTCTCCTCTGAAAAATGGTGGTTCCAGATGAAATTAAAGAAGAAATTTAACAATATCTACAATTCAATGAAAATTAATCACAACTTACCAGTATTTGTGGAATGCCATGACAGCAGTTCTCAGAGGGAAACTTATAGTGTTGAACAGATAATTAGGAAAACAGAGAAAGAACAAATAAATATCTTATTAATGCACCTCAACAATCTAGAAAAAGAAGATCACAACAAGCCCAAAGACCAAAATGGGAGGAAATTATAAAAAATTACAATAGAAATTAATGCAATGAAGACAAAGAAAACATACAAAGAATTGATGGAACCAAAAGGTGGTTCTTTGAAAGAATAAATAAAATAGATAAACCCCTAGCCAAGGTCTTTAAAAAGGGGAAAGGAAAATCTCAAATTTAAGCAATAATAAAAAAGATAGAAATTATTGTAGAGCCTATGGAAATTCAAAAGATCTTCAATGGCCATTTTCAAAATCTTTACTCTCACAGGATCTAACACTCAGAAGAAATGTACAGATACCTAGACAGGTGCAAATTGCCAAAACTGAATCAAGGAGCTATAAAAACTATGAATAACACAATATCAGCCAAGAAAATAAAAAATGCAATAAAAATTTACCAACAAAGAAAAGCCCACGTCCTGATGCATTCACAGCTCAATTCTACAAGAAATATAGAGAAAATTTAATCTCAATATTCCTGGAAATCTTCATTGAAATTGGAAAGAAAGAAATACTCTCAAAATTGTTGCTGGAGGCAAGTGCTATACTAATGCTGAAAGCAAAGCAAGATCCAATCAAAAAAGAGAATTACAGGCCAATTTCCCTCATGAAAACTGATGGTCACCTCCTCAATAATATACCAACAAATAGAAAATAGTAAATTATAAAGAATATTGTCACATTCTATGGGTATTTATTAAAATATTGATGATTGATGGAAAATACCAATTCCCTGTTAAATCTGAGGTGTTTGATATTCAGAAAGACAATGATGTTAAGCTCAAGTACCTATGTTATAGAGTAATAGTATCACTGAGCTTCTCTTCTGGAGGGTTAACAACTTAAGTGGGCAGACCAAAAAATTAGAGAAAAAGAAGAGATACAAGAATAACCAATAATATGGCCCTAATCTTTCAAGATCAGTGAGGACTCAGCACATAAGGGATCCTGTACTGTAACATCCTATAACTCAGTGGTGTCCCATATTTTCTATTCAACAGATGATGGGGCCACAGAGTAAAGGGATTGCTGATATACAGGAGGGTCATCTAGTGCAAAAACAAACTTTCGGGTTTTCACAGAGAGCAAGTTGGGCAAGCAATGGTAGTGATACATTGAGATGGCAGACACTGACAAAAGTTGTACAAAATGCTGTAAATGTTTTCAAGGTAAATACTGAGATGATTTGACTGACCTTGTCAGATACGAAATTACATGTTTTGATATATAGGTCTTGCTTTAAACTGGACTTAACCATCCAGCAGAAAAGTTTAACCGTGAGGCATAAAAAGTAAAACCAGATTAGTGCGATGAATTGTAAAAGGCTCAAGTTAACAGAATCTGACATTCCTGCCTCTGCTGACAACATACTACAATAATGGAACATTGGACTATACCTACAACTACTTTCTCTTAGTTAAATTAGAAGAAATATCCGTCCTAATAGTCTTTAGAAAATTTATATCTGCATTTTGTACTCTGAACAACTACCTTGAAGACAACAATAGACATTGTATTTATTATTGGGGCTGTCCTACTTACGGGTTCTGAAGCTGTCTCATTTTTATTTCTTACTTGTTGTAATTAATAAAGTTTTATAAAAGATAAATCCATTTCTAAAAAAATAATATTATTCACCATGACAAAATAGGATTCGTTAGGATGGTTCAACACATGCAATAAGTGGAAAACACTATCAATATAGCCAAAATCAAGAAACACACAATTATCTCTACAGATACAGAAAAGGTTTTGGCAAAGCCCAACACACACTCATGATCAAACTCTGACACGAAAGTGGAATAGATGGCCCACACCTCAAACTGATAAAAAGCCACCTGAAACAAGCCAATAGCCAACTTAATTGTAAATGTAGAAAAACTGAAGTCTTTTACTACTGTCAGATCTGTCACATGACATGGATGTTCCATATCATGACTACTATTCAATACAATTCTGGATTCATTAATAAAGTCATTAGACAGGTGAGAGAAATAACAGGAATAAGAATAGGTAATAAAGAAGTTAAACTATCATTATTTGCAGATGCTATGGTACTTTATTGGGAAGACCCAAAAAACTCCATCAAGAAGCTCCTAAAATTAGTCCATAAGTGCAGTAGCATAGCAGAATATAAAATTAATACCAAAAACTTAATAGCATTCATCTTTACAGATAGCAAACACACTCACAGAGAAATTAGAGAAACAAAAGCTCTCCAATAACATCCAAAAAGTGAAACATTTATGAATGAATTTAACAAAGGAAGTAAAATTATACACATACAATGAAATTTAGAAATGTCAATAATAAGAAATTGAAGAAGACTTCAGAAAATGGAAATGTATTTCTTGCTCCTGGATAAGTAGAACCAACATTGTAAAAATGTCCATGCTTTCAAACTTATTACACAGACTTAATATAATCTCTATCAAAATAACACCATTGTGTCTCACGGATCTAGAGAAAATATTCTTAAAATTTATTTGGAATCAGAAATTTCTAGAATAGCAAATAAAATCTTGGACAACAGAGCTAAGGCAAGAGGCATCACATTTCCTGACTTAAAACCATACTAAATGCTACAGTGATAAAATCAGCACTGTACTAGCGCGCACTCACACACACACACACACACACACACACACACACACACACACACACACACACAAAGACCTGAGTATCAATGGAATAGATTAGAAGATAAAAATACAACTACAAGCATACTTAGCCATCTGATCTGACAAAAGCGTCAAATCTGTTCACTGGAAGAAAGATAGACTCATTAGCAAATGATGCTGGAAAATCTGGATCACAACATGCCAAAAACTAAAACTAGTCCTGGATCTATCACCATGCACTAAACTAAAGTCAAAATGAATTAAAGATCTAAACATTAAAACAGAAACACTAAATCTCCCAGAAAAGAAATTTATGTGTGAATCTTAAAGACACAGGATCAGGCAGATATTTCATGAACAAAAACCAAAGTGTTGGGAAATACTTCAAAGAATCAACAATTGGCATCGCATCTTATTGCAATGTACTTGCATCTCCAAATAAATCACCAACAAAGTGAAAAGAGAACCCACATATTGGAAAAACAAAATTTTAACCTGCAGTCACTCAAAGACTTCTATCTAAGTAATATAAAGAAATAAAATATTCAGGCCCTGAAAAATTTAAAGACCCAATACAAAAATTGACATGTGAGATGAATACACAGTTCTCAGAGATAGAAATACAATTAGAAACTAAATATATGGAAAAATACTCCATAGAACTGGCCATTGAAGAAATGTAAATTACAAGAACGGTTAGATGCCATCTAATTCCAGAAATAATGGTTTTCATAAAGAAATCAACTGATAACAAATGCTACAAATGTTGTGGGTCACAAAAGAACCTTTCTACACGCTGGTGGCAATGCAGACTGGTACCACCACTATGGAAATCAGTGTGGAAATCCCTCAAAATCTAGGACTGGAAATCCCATTCAGTGTAACTCTTCCCCTTTTGGATATTTTCCAAAATGAACTGAAACATCATACCACAATGATATATGTGTACCATGTTTATAGCAGCAGAACTTATTATAGCCAAACCTTGGAGACAACCAAAATACCCATCTCTGAAGGAAAACAAGAAAAGGATATGGTATTTCTATACAATGGAGCAGTACTCAGCTATAAAGAAAAATAAACTTGAAGCCTTCATAGGTAAGTGGATGCAACTAGAGGCTATATTTAGAAGTAAAATAAATCAGACTCAAATGTGTAAATATCATATTGTGACTCTAGTGTAAAAGCCAAAAAGAACTCATAAAACTTGAAAGATATAACAGATATAGTAAAACAAAAAACTTAAGGATTAAATAATGAAGAAGACAAAAAAAAAGAAAAACTGATGGAGGGAAAAGAGCCAAGTGTTTATATATAGAATGGCTGAAATGACTGTACTCATAATTGACATAAATTTTTTAATGGCTGTTAATATTTAAAATTTTCACCTTGACTAACTACGCTGGTATCTTCGCTTTGTACAACGACATCAAAGACAGCAATGTGTAATGCAAAATCCATGACTGAATACCACTCATCTTGATCTTCTGAATGTGAACTGCTCCTAATGTCCTATGAATTATTATGCTCTCTTTAAGATAAATTAAAACACTTCAGATTCAGTTTTCCTGAAAGTAATTACCAATGTTAAATGATTTCCCCTATCTTGCATAACTATATCTGTTTATCTGAGCAAAATATTTGATGATAAAATAGTTTATTTAGCAATCATTGTTAATTAGCAATTCCTGTTTTGAAAATTTATAGCATATACATTTTGATATATTACCCTGATCCCTTTTCTTCTTCATTCTTACTTCTTTTTATTTTAAAATTAAATTAAATCACATTTAAAACAACAAAGACATTTTACATTATAACAGTGGAATATTCACAAAGAAGTAGTCCTCTTTTAATGACCAATAACTGCTGTTGAACAAACTAGTTGCTAGACATAAGCACACTACCAGACTCAAATGTGCAGAATCCACCAGAGTTATAGATTGACTTAATTGTAGGTTAGGATTTAACAGTTTATTGAATTATAGAGGTTTAGTGGATGTTAGAAAATGCCTGACTAGATACCTCACACTTTGACAGGAAAAACTTGATTTCATCCAGTCAAGTTACATTAACAACAACAAAAAAGGTATGTGTCCCTAAATAACTTATCTCAGTTCAATATTTATTTCTCAGTTCTAGAAATTGTTATTTGAAGATCAAGGTGCCAGTAGAGGATATAAGTGTCCACTTTTTGGTTCATAAGCAGCTATCTTTTTACCATCTTGTCATAAAATGGGAAAGAAAATTCTCTGAATCCATTTTGCATTTTCACTAATTCTACTTGAGGAGTTCAACCTTTATAATCTAATCACTTACTGAAGTTCTCTTATTCAGAAATCATTTCACTGCGGATTAGAATTTCAACATATAAATATGTGGAGCACACACATGTTTAGACTACAGCAAATTAATGATAAGACCTTTATGTGATCATTAAATAATCTATGCTCACATTTTAACTAGTCATCTACAATGAATAAATACAATTCTATGATCATAATGTGATTGAAAAAATCAAATAACACATTCCCATTTTCATACACTCAAAATCTAGACAAACTTATGGCATAAAATAATGAAACAAAAGCTCTTATATATAAATATCTTAAATCAGAGTGTCTCAGAAGAAAACCCCCCAAAAATCATTGGCAGTGATTTATTAAAGGATATATTCTGGAAAAAAAGCAGTAAGAGAGTGACATGGAAGAATTAAAAACAAACATAAAAGAAGCAACTTGAGGTGTCTCTATTATCCTGAGTTGTTTGAGAGCACTGAAGAACGAGTTATATTTAAGAGTGTTTTTAACTTTTTGCAAAGAAAGTAAGTTTTTACACTCCCACAACAACAAGCTATGTGCCACTCAGTTTTGTGGGGCATTATAAAAAGAAGGAGTCCAATACCTTTCTTCCTAACTTTCCAGAAAAGGAGAATGAAATATCTAAACAATCTATTTAGGGGAAAGATGCAATCATTTAGGAACACATCTTGTAAGAGACAAAGATGGGAACAAAATTGAGGGAATTGCTCTGAGAAGCTCAGGGCAAAATATGAACAGTTAATGTTAAAAATTTTACTCTAGTGCCTTGGTCACTCTGCTCATCACTGCAACATAATACCTGGAACCAACAACTAAAAGGAGAAAAGTCTATTTTGGCTCATAGTATGTAGAAGTTTTAATTCATAGTTGGCTGACTCCAAGGCCTTGAGCTTTGGAAGAAGGACATGAAAGAGGAAAAAGCTGTTCATATTGCAGCATCAGAGCAACAGAAACTGAAATGTGTCACTGAAGGAGATACACCCTTTCAGGCTATGGCCATCATTCCCAACCAAGACCATCGTTCTAACAGCCCATTTAGTTGTCAACTCACTGATGAGTATAGCACTCTCATGATAGAATCACCTTCCTCAAACCCCACATATATATGCTGGGGACTTCAGTAAGAATTCTAAATATGATACATAAGATTCTGCCATGAACCCTAAAAGACTTATGCACATCTCTTTATGTAAAATGCATTTTCTTCATCTCTAATAGTTTCCAAACTCCTAACCACTTCAGCATTGCTGAAAAGTACAAAACTAAATTCTCTTTTGAGACATAACAGAAACCCTTATCTGTGAAGCCCTATACAATTCTAAAAGAAAGACAAACATTAATTGCACACAATGGCATAGGATAAACATTCCCATTCAAAAGGACAGAAACAGGGGCATAGAAAGGAATAGGGCCAAAACAAGAAAAAACACAGCAGGAAAAGCATTATATCCTAAAGTCTCATGTCTACCACCTATAGAAATGGTCATGAGATGTGAACTTCAAATGGCTTGGGTGGTCCCATCCTTATGCCATTATAGATAGTTGCATTTCTCATGCCTTCTCTCTTGGGATGGCTTTGCTCACTCTGTTTCCTTCAGACACTTCACATTCCTTATTTACCGAAATTTCTGTGGTCTTTAGTGTACTTTTGGCATTACTCTCACAGGTTAATGCACTTCTGTTTCAGAGACACACTGCCTGGCCCCCGTGGCTTGCAACCGAGACTGATTGTAAGCCTCACTGCTCTCACAACTCTTGCATTTTGTATAGCAATAAAGCCATCACCACATGGATGACATCATTGTCTGCTGGTATCTCAAATGCCATCCAGACTATCTTGTACCATAGTTGCAGAGGTCTCCAATACCTGAGTGGTTAAGCACTATGAATGGAATACAAGGAATTAAATTCTCTAGACAGCAGTCATTGTAGAGCCCAGTACATGGAATGCTCTTAGTAAAGCAAAATCATTCACTTTTATAATTTTTAACTTGACAAAGGCAGGCCTTTCTGTTTCTTCACACTTCCTAAAGTAAGTTTTCATATTGCCCTGTTACAAAGTATTTAGCTTCATTTTAAAGATAATGTTTTCAGTAAACAAGCTCTTCTCTGCTAAACTTTATCTTTCTGTTAAACTGAAAACTTTATAAGTTAACTTTGGTCTTAATTTGCAGTATAAATCTGTGAAAAAATCCGTAAGACTATCCATGGCAGAGGCCTAATATTAAGTTGCCTTGAAATTTTCTCTGCCACTTTTATTAGTTTGCTGCTGTTAATTTCAGGACACGATTAAAATGTAAAAAAAAAAAATTCTGCCAGGGAATAACACACAAGATGTCTACGACAACTATCAATGGAGATTTTTCTTCCCAACTGAGTATCCCTAAAGCTGATCTTTTTCATCTCTATCTCCATTTTCATTCTTGTCTTCTGAACTTTAACAGGAATTTCTCCATCAAATTTATAATACAGCAGTGCAGGGATTCTCAAGCCAATGTCCTCATCAGTGGGTCAAAATAGAAGACAGTTGCAACTTACTCAAAGAAAAGATTTTGTGTATGTAAATCACAGTTTGTACACATTTAAGTCCATAGCTAGCAGCCATAAAGGCAGGACAGTATCACAGAGAGGCATGAAAAAAGGAAAGATGTTCAGATCATGGTGTTTGGAAACCAGACTGAAGTGAGGAGTAAAACAGGGTGATATATCCTCCCAGGAAAAATACCCAAATGTTAATGCATTGAGCTATAAACTCACGGATGACTATGGTGTCCACCTGATTTACTCATCTCCCCAAAGTCCTACCTATGAGCATATAAGAGACACCTTCATATAACTATAATGTATGGGAAAAATAAAGTCTTTATATATGGAGAGTAATGACTTCAGGTTTTGATACTGCTCCTTGTGTGAAAGGAGCAAATAACTTAATAATTCTCTGAGACAGATGTTGGTGAAGAAGTTCCTTTTACTTTTATTCCCAAGAACCTAGCATAGATGACATTTATTTGTTGAACAAATAAAATTGTTGAACATATTTTTTATGTAGGTATAGGGGGATTCAGCTTATTGTACTTTTTTATTTCATGTTTTCTATTGTTTATTTTTCCTCTATTTGATTACATACCACTGCACTTCCATGATTTAAACTAAAAATATACTGAAATCTAAATATTAAAACAAAACACTATTTCTACTAGAAGAAAAAGAAATTAGTAAAAATCTTCAATAGGAGTAGACATAAACTTTATGAACAAAACCCAAACTGCATGGGAAACACATGAAAGCATCAGGAACTCAGTTCCCATTCTATTAAAATGCTTTTGTGTATGACAAATAATCGCCAATAGAGTGAAAACACAACCTACAGAGTAGAAAAAGTTAGCTAACTGTCCCTTAGACAAAGGACTTATATCAAGAAAACATAAAAAATTTAAAAAGTCAAAATGTCCAATTTCAAAGACCAAATCCAAAATTGGCACCTAAAATGAATGTGCATTTCTCATAAGAAGAAATACAAACGCCAAACAAATATATGAAAAACTGTTAGACATCGCTGATCACTTTGAGAGACATAAGTTAAAACAGCACTGATATTCCATCTCACCTCAACAAAAATGGCAGTCATAAAACATAAATCAACCAACAACAAATTCTGGGGGTGGTGCTATGGGGAAAAGGAAACCTTTTCCTTCACAATGTCGACTAGGCAACCACTCTGGAAATTATTCTGGAAATTCTTTAAAATAACTGGGATTAGTGGTTGTATTTAACAAAGCTATTTTATTTCTAGCTATTTTCCTGGAAAAATTAAAATCATCATATCATAGCAATACATGCACACTTATGTTTATAGCAGAACAATTTGTCACATCAAAATCTTGGAAACAACCCAAATGCCTATCAACTGATACATAGATTAAAAATATGCAGTATTTTTATACAGTGCACTAATCAGGAATAAAGAAGGATAAAGTTGAGTCATGAATAGCAAAATCGATACAACTTGCACCCATATTCATAAGTGAAATACATCAGTCTCATGTATATAAACAACATATTATCTCCCTAGTGTAAGACATTGAAAGAGCACTAAGAACCAAAATGCAAAATACATGTTGTGAAATTGGAAGAAAGTGCTTAAAAGGAAAGAAAACCTAGAATTGTGAAAATGTAAACTGAAGGAATGAAAAGAAAAAAAAAAAACAGATGCATAAATACACACACACACACACACACACACACACATATACTGACATGTTAAGTAAGATAGCTATACTGCCATTATCGGTTCATTGAAAGATATATGATTATATTGTTTGAGAAAATATAGTCATACATATGTTTGTTTTACTGGATTAATGCCTATATTTTACTATGGACAATTAATTTGAGTATATCTATATGAAATATATTAATCATTGCTCCTGTTCTACAGTTTGTTTTTGAAATTTTAAACCATTGATTTCTTGTTTATTTTTCTTCTCTTTAAAATATAAAAGTTACTAGAACAATGACTACTGCTAGTTCAAGACTGACTATGGGATTAAAATTCACATCATAAATGAGGGCACTTTTGAGCCAGGGAAAGAGCTCAGTGGAATAAGTGCTTGCCTGGCAAGTGCAAGGTCCCGAGTTCAATTTCAGGTAAATAAATAAATAAATAAATAAATAAATAAATAAATAAACAATGACACTTAGCAGAATATCTGTCACTAGTGGAAAAACAGCCCTATAATATTTTTCTACTCTAATCATACAGTATCCTTGGATACTGGAAATCTAGAAAATTAAGTGCTATATAATGTCATTAACAAAAGAAATACATGAATCAAAATGTATTTATTTGGCCAATTTTTCTGTTTTTTTTTTTTTTTTTTTTTTTTTTTTTTTTTTTTTTTTTTTTTTTTGTTTTGTATTTTTGAGACAGGGTCTCGCTATGCAGTTGAGGCTGGCCTTGAGCTCACTTTTGTAGCCCAGGCTCGTCTCGAAATGGCACCAATCCTCCTGCCGCAGCCTCCCAAGTACTGGGACTACAGGTGTGAGCCACCACACCTGGCTTTGGCTAATTTTTCTTGAGGTAATCAATGTTTATATATTGATTTGGACTTAAATAGAAAAACCATAGAAAATAGTCAATGAACTTATTATTCATTGCTTGAAATGATGAGGGCAAATTTAACATATTTGTCCTCAAAAACCATAGAAAATCTCATTAATAAACAGGTCAATATGTTTGCATGAAAATCTATTTCATTTGTTTGTGTTTTGTAATTTTCTTTTCTCTTTAGAGAATGATGACCCTAAAAGATAGTGCTTTTCCAATGTTCTTAGTGGTCTCCATAGTGAAATCCACAAACTCCACATTCAGAATCAATTCAGAAGCTGGGCATGGTGGCGCACGCCTGTAATCCCAGCAATTGGGAGGCCGAGGCAGGAAGATCAGTGCAAGTTTGAGACCAGCCTGGGCTATGAAAATGAGCTCAAGGCCAATCTGAACTTCATAATGAGACCCTGTCTCAAAAAGACCAAAAAAAAAAAAAAAAAAAAAAAAAGAATCAAATCAGAACCACAATTAATAACAACTGAGCACTTCTACTTGATGTAGTTACAAAGTTGATCTTCTTTGTTTCTCATTTAATTCCAATAAAAAATAAAAGGTTAGGAGATGCCATTGCCCCAATTTCACAAATTCAGATCATAAGTCCAAAAGCTATAAATAAGTTGGACATTTGCTTATAGCAAGAAAAGGGCAAAAATCAAACTTCAGATTCAAGTAATCTGGAAGTAATGACCTGGTTTCAGTGACCCAGAGAGAGAATAAAGATTTATAAGTCTGTAGAATTTAGGGTGTCACAGTCGTATTTCCATCCCTGGGATACACACTGGTCGTCACCTTCAATTTAAAGGGTAAGAGGTTAATATTTTGACTCATGATATCAGTTCATGATCAGCTGGTTCCAAAAATGAGGTAGGATGGAGGAAGAGCATAGTGGATGCAAAGGTGCTCAAGGCTGACAGAATGAAGAGTAAAGGAGAGAAAGCTCGAGATAAGCTGGGTATAAGACTAACACTTTCCAGATAAGCACCTCCATGAACCACCTGAACCAGCACCCCCTCATAATGGTATATAAAGTTGTTAAAATCATCAATGAAAGACTCCACAGATCCATGTTTGAATCACCCTCCAACCACATGATGTTTTGTCAGAAGTGAATTTTAGATTTAAACCATAGTAAAAATCTATTTGAGGAACAAAATTCCTTAAATCTGGCAATATGAAAACAGGAAGAAAAGTTCTTGCGTTCTTAGCCAGGAAAGTCATGAATTTCTTTATTTTCCAAAACTTTCTGTAGATATTCTAATGATATGTTCTTCACTCCTAACTGCAGTGGTCACAACTAAATGCTTATTTGAAAAATATTGTCACTGGGCTTTGCATAGTAAAAGCATGTGAAAGCCCCAATTGGATGTCTCAGAAACACACGCCATCACATAACCTGAATGAAAAAGTGAATTTACTCCATTTTGAGAAGATTTTGAGATATCTTTTCCTTTAATTTTAAAACTAGCGCTAACAATTTTTAGAAGTTCAACCCCTCAAATACAAAATCATAACACTGGACCATTTTTAATTATACCATTTTCTCTGATAAAAACATTTAAAACTATTTCATATTTTGGGCATGCAATAATTACATGACACATTCCATGAAATTTTAAAGGAAGCATCAAGTGGAGGGAGAGCAAAGACACAAAGCATCAGCCAACAACGACAGTTTAGAAGTTCAGAGGAGTTATACAGATATCAGTTCTCAAATAAATCTTGGGTTTTAATGGAATAGAGGGTAAATCGAGATTTGCAGGGACATTAACTAATGGCTTGTTTTATCACTGGGGAATCCTGTGCTTTATCCAAAATGCCAGTATTGCAATAGTAAATAACAAATTTTTCACGTAACAGGTCCTCACAGTGGAAGTATAAATCTAAGCCAAGTAGAAAGATTTTTTTTCTCTTATGTAAGTACTAATTATGGTGATCATCAGGGAAATGGCAGCTAAGAGAATGAGAATGAGAAGAATTCGACATATGAGCCTCGTTTTATATGTTACATTATGAGTAAGATCTGTGAATTACATTTGTCCCAAGACTGTGGCTCTTTACTGCTAATAACCCATTTTGACAGACCAAGTATAGATGAAAAAGACAGTCATTTATTTAAGCTGGGATACAATCTGCCTTTTGCTCTATATCATGCCATAATTAAGTTAGTTGAGTTAATCTAATTCTCAGTGTTGTGACTATAGTATTTGACATTCATCATATGTTTAGTTTTTGTCCGAGATCCTTGCTCTAGCCATGAAAATAGTGAATAAAAATCACTTGAATAGGAACAGAAGTGGGAATTACTAGCATCAGTTATCTTGTTTTCTATTTTTATACTTACAAAGTTGAGAGATGGAACACATTTTACATTATGGTCATAGTAGGATGAGCACACAATTCTACTAGTCCAGACAACAGATTATATGATTAGTGAAAAGAACAGAGCACAAACCATATTTCCTACTGAGATTTATTTTTGTAAATTGTTGATGCCAGGATCATGGTTTATTCTTAGACATACTCTAAGTCTCCTCTGAGAGGCTTGCAATGTCTGAGAGGCATAGAATTACTATTCTGTTTCCTTCGTAGGGAGCAATTAATCATGGTTGTATGCTACTAGCAAATAAAAATATTTCTCTTTTAGACAGGAAGGAAAGTTGGAAAGGAAGGCAGGAAGAGTGTTCCATTCAAAATACATCTTTATTTATTTTATATTCAGCACAGGCCTTTTTAAAAATAGTATACTTCCCACCAGAAGGCTGAAACACTGAGGCAAAACAGATTTGCTGCACTATTTCTTTGTTGACCCAGTCACACACACTTTGCAAATTCATAGGCAATGTTAGTTCACCCCTCTTACAATAATAGCACAAAGATTTCACTTCCATTGGAGAGAAACCAAGGTTTTCCAGCCTGAATGATGTAGAAATTATACCTATTTATTCTGATTCCATACTCTGGTTCCATTTATTTTTCTCACTTTTAGCATTTCACACAAACTAGTTCCAGTTGGGCTTATGACTTTAATGGAAGAATAATCTATAAAATTTACAGTATGTCTCAAATACCTCCTAATAGAAGTTATTTGTGACTGTTTTCTTAAGTGTTAAAATAAAATTTTAAGAGCCCAGAGTTCATTCCTTTCTGGTTCACTTTTGGGGTTTGGTTTTCCACGGTCTTTTTGGAAAAGAGCACATGGATGCTGTCAGCAATCTTTACTACATGATTTTATCATGTGTTGTCCCCCAGTGGAAACAGCTAGATCAAGTATTTTAGCTGAGCTACATAGTTGCCAGCATTAGCCTCTTAAAATATAAACAAAAAAACAAAAACAAACTCTCCAGGAAATTACGTATTACCTAGGATAGTGTGTGAAGCAAAATCCCATAATGGTAATATTTTATTTATCTTGTTTTTCTTTTGGATAAGGGGGAAATATTAATAATGTCTAAAATAAGTAATATTTTCACTATTGACATCGCTATTTATTTTATTTTACAGTTCAAGGATTATACAAAAAATCATTCTAAACTCATATTGCTATGCACAATCAGTGTTATTCTTGCTGACAGTTTACAGAAAAAAAAACAAATTTCATTTCATTTCTGTAGCATTTCTGTTTTAATCAAGACTATGCAAGCTGTAGGAACAACTCAGTGTGAATTAACTTAAGAGGTGGAGGCATTATTAGAAGTAAGTCATTGGGAAAAAAAAGAAGTAAGTCATTGGGAGCATGATCTTGAAAATTATAGTTTGTCCCTAATTTCCTCCTTTTATTCTCTCTCTTTCTGACTGTTTTCAAGCCTCTATAGGGTGGGCATCTTTTCTTGACCATACACTTCCACTATAACTCCCAATAAATTGTCTTAAGATAATAAGGTAATATTTTTAGCAACCAACAAAAATTGCATGCATGCCAACTCTGATTATGAAAAAAATGAAGTACGTTATAGTTTCTTCACAGAAAAAAATAAACATTATAGATATCTTAGGTATTCTTCTATTGTTGCTAGAACAAATACCTAACACCCAAAATAAAGGAAGGAAAGATTTATTTAGCTCACAGTTACTGGAGGTTTTAGTCTATCTTGGGCTGGCTCCAAGGCAGAGAGGCACATGTCAGAGGGCAGCAGTTTAGGGTGGCAGAACAGCAACAATATTTACAGAGGCAACAGAACAACCAGGGAAGCAGAGAGTAACAGCTTCCAATCAGGGCAGCAGAGCAACTGCTTGAGTCTGTCTCTCTGTCTCTCTTTTTAAATTACATCATGCTCTCTGCCTTAGCCTATCCACCTTCAACTACACCAATAATCCCAGAAATACTTAGAACACATAATCACGGGGATCATGGATCAAGTCTCAAACTCTAGATCAATACTAACTCACATTATTCCAGTGACTCATGAGTCAAGTCTCAGTCTGTAGGAGTCCCTGCCCCATGACTTTATGAGGCTTTGGTGGGACAACCAGACATAAAGCATAAAAATGGATCATTTCTCTTTCCAATTTGTTCACGTAAATGGATAAGTAGGATTCTCTTAGATGTGGCAAATTTGAAGAGCAGTTAGAGACCAGGTCAATAAGTAAATGGTATTATGGGTACCAAATTTCAGGAAAGAGCTATGGATGTCAGAATATCAAAATTAAAGAACAACCCAGGCATTCAAATGATGTTTAGTTAATCAAATTTCATACTGCAAAGAAAATGCTGATGAATATGTCAGAAGATAAAGTAATATTACTTGATTCAGCCTTCTAATTAGGAAAAAGTGCATACAGTTGTTGACCAAAATATTATATCACTATGAGGTTTGTTCACAAATATAATGAATGCTTCTGCTTGATGCCATAAAATGGAAAAACATTGTTGTAAAAACTTTACAGTGTTTTCTCATCCACATTATTCATTGGATACATGTGACTTCTGGCTCTTCCACAAAGTCAAAATACCTAACAGAGTTAAACATTTTCAATAGATTCAGCCCACTGAGGCAGCCACAACAGTACAGCTAAAGACATGATATAGGACACCCAGAACTGCTTCATAAGGTGGCAAGAGTGATGCTTTGATAGGAGCCAGACAAAAAGCTCAATGGACTAAGGTGCTTGTAAGCAGGTGCAGGGGCCAGGGGTTCAATCCTGTGGCCTGCCATGCTGGTCCCAACCCCAGGTCATACTGAGACAGCAATTGAGATGGGGCATAGTGGCTCAAACCTGTAATCTCAGTTCTTGGAAAGCTGTAAACAGGCAGATCGCTCTGAATCCCATCTAGTAGTGAAACCCTGAATACCCTGAAAACCCATCCCTAAAATACAAAAAATACAAAAAATAAAAAAATAAATGATGCAGAGAGTGTGTTGGAAAGAAGGAGCATTTCTGATGGGTATTTATGACA
The DNA here is from genome assembly GCA_004027025.1 of Myocastor coypus. Taxonomy (NCBI): domain Eukaryota; kingdom Metazoa; phylum Chordata; class Mammalia; order Rodentia; family Myocastoridae; genus Myocastor; species Myocastor coypus. Next base: position 27,838 of record PVJA010014756.1, on the reverse strand, counting down.
ATGTATTTTTTACTGTGATAAATTTCTTCAATAGAAACAGTCGCCATATTTTTACTATATTTTATATTATTAGAATAACTATGCCACATTCTTCTTCCTGATTAGAATTCAAATTAATATATTTCATTATACTCACTTTCATGTTTGTCCACATGTTGTATTAATTTTGTTTAAGTAGCAGTAGACTGGTCCCCATTGAGAAGTACACTTCAGCCCTGCAAATCAACTGACCATAAGAGTAGCTTTACAAAGCCTTCTGACTCTACATCTGTTCAGGAAAATGATCATGAATAAAATACTTTTCAATTATGAGAATTGCTCATCATGGTAATAATAAATATCATAGTCTTTGTCATGATCCACAGTACTTTGAGAAATATTTAGATTACGCATTTCTATTCCCTCAGACAAAAATTACATGTTTAGTTTCCTATATAATTAGCCCCAAGTGAATTGTTTTTCATAGCCAGTTATGAAAATTATATACACTGTATCCATCATTCATATAGTGAATGGTATACTCTGTCTGAAAGTGTAATTAGATGCATGAGATAAACTAAGGCCCAGGGAATGCACATTTTTAAATTTAATTTCTGAATTGTAAGGCTATACAGTGACTCATAAAGCTATTATTATAAATGATATTATTCAGGATGGAAACAAATACTTGAAACATGTTTTGAACTTAGTGCTTTCTCCCATGGTGGAATATTTTGAAGTGAAACCTACAAATTATACATTATGGAAAAATAAGTTGGTAAAATGACATTACAGAACTTAAAAATTGATTCCTTATGAAGGAAGTTGCTGTGGTGGGAAAATGTATTACATTATGCAAGCAATAAAACTGGCATTTACTCTGTGGTTCCTAGAGACATTTTACTTACACCAAATGGAACACTGACTTAGTCCTAATACTAAAGGACAACATGTTTTACAGGTTGAACTTAAAGTTGTCTGATTATGTGATTAAATACATCCGCAGTAAGAGTGATGCACAATTTGTGGTGTTTCTACATAAAAGGACTCATTGTTAGAAGCGATACATTATAAGAGACATGATAGTCTTTTATTCAACCAGGAAATCACTTTTCCTGGTAGGCTTTTAATAACCTTATTAAATTTAATAGCCTTATATAAATTTATTATAAGTTGACACCTTACTGTTATATCCTCTAGGCTATAAAAGACATGTTTTTTTCACAATAGCCATGACTTTGTTAAGAAAAGGTTGGGGTGCCAATGTGAATAGTACCAAATAGGTAGTTCCTTAACATGTCATTTTCTCCCACTGAATTGTTTTTCATGGCAAGTCAAGCATAAACATAAGGGCTTCAAATGGCACAGTGTCTCCAATTATAATACTGCGCATCTGAAAGTGGACGATAAATTCAAAGATAATGGGCACAATCTATGTAAGTGGTGGGAAGTTTATTTACATTCTGAGTGATGTTGTGAAAGAGTCTTTCAACTCTTATGCAAAGAAGAACCTGAGGCACAATTTTTGGAAGCATTACTTTTGTACATTGACAACTGGACTTATTCCCAGAATTGCTCATCTCTTAAACTGTGATTTATGTCACATTTGAAAACAAAAAACTACTAATGAACTACTGAACTTTAACAGATTTTTTTTTGTCTTTTTGAGACAGGGTGTCACTATGCAGTTCAGGCGGGCCTTGAGCTCACTTTTGTAGCTCAGGCTGGTCTTGAACTTGCACCGATCCTCCTGCCTCAGCCTCGTAAGTGCTGGGATTACAGGTGTGCGCCACCACACCAGGCTTAATAGATATTTTAAGTGTTAAATTTATTTCTGTCTTTTTTTTGTCTTTTTGAGACGGTTCTCGCTGTACAGTTTGGGCTGGCCATGAGCTCAGTTTTGTAGCCCAGGAGGGTCTTGAACTCTCACCGATCCTCCTGCCTCAGCCTCCCGAGTGCTGGGATTACAGGCATGCACCACCATGCTTGGCTAAGTGTTAAATTTCAATAGCATAAAGTGCAAGGGCTTGAGTTTAGTCCCTGGTTACACACACACAAAAAAAAAAAAAAATTGATGGCATAGAATACATTTGCAAGGTTGTCCCAATATTACCATTCTCTATGTCCAAGCTTTTTCAACAACCAAAGTACAAACTTTGTGCCTACTAAGCAATGATTCACTACTTCTTTTTCTCTTCAGTCAATTCTAATCTATTTTCTGTCTCTGAATTTACTTCAGCTGGATATTTTATATTTGTGGAATCATATAATGTTTTTCTTGTGTGTTTGTATTATTTTACTGAGCTATTGTGACATATAGGAAATTTATTTATTTTTGTAAGTCCTCTAGCACTATTTTTACCAAGACATATGGCTGATTTTATTCAAAATATTGTACTCAAGACATGACATATAAAAGGCTGATCACTTTTGAGGTTCAGGAATATATCTTTCCCTCAGAGTATGCTAAAGAATGGTTAAATTTTCTGAAAACACTTCAACTTTCAAAAATAAGTACTTTTAGTTAGACCCAACTACTTAGTAAATATATTTGTTGTCTCACCATCTATAAACAACTTTTCTAATCTATATTAATTAGCCAATTTTTAAACTAAACAAAAAAGTCCACCAGTGGCCAGTGCTCATTATACTGCTGAAGTTTTTAACTATTGCTCTTTATCTTATCTGAGATATCAAATTTTCCAATTGATGATCATTTCCTTCTCATGAAGGATTTTCTTTATTTATTTTTTTTTTTTGGATCATTATACTCAACATTTCTTACCCACAGGCCACTGATTCTCATTGCACTTACTCTTTTAATATCTATTCTCTCATTTTTTTACATTGTGGCCCATTATGATTTTTGAAACCTCTGATGGCTTTAGTCATCCCCTTGCTGGTGTAATTCTAACCTATCTTCTGAAGTCCATTGATATTGTAATGAATCTAATCATACCTCCGAGTATGAGCACTTCTCCCAAACTACAAACTCATAATGTTCAGTTACCCACATGGTGAGCTCTACTGTGATATCCTACAGTTTTTAATTTAATAGATCTGAACCAGAATTCCCAGTCTCCCCTTTTGGGCCTGCCTTTCACAGTCTAAATGCCAATCCACCCTTCTAGTTGGTCATATCAAATTTATTGGTGTTATTCTCAGGTCCTCTTGTTCTCTTATTGTTATTCTTAATCTATCAGGAGACTCTCCTTCTTATACTTATGAATCATAACCACAATGTAATTAATTTTTTCTTCTTTCATAATCACTCTATTCTGTAACTAGTATTTCTTCCTAGGCCACCTGCGCATTCTTTCCAGTTCTACTCTTTCTCCACTACAATCTAGATTTGTTGCAAGAATGACCATCATGTCTGTCAGTTGGACTGCCACTTCCCTGCATAAAACCCATCAATGGTTCCATATATTTCTGTGAGTAAAAGCTTAAACACTTACAATGTTTAACAAAGTACTACATAATATGATCTCTCTCTAACCTTAGTTTTCAATTTACCAATTAACCCTTTCTGCTCATATTTAAAGCTACAATGTCACCTTCATACATTCCTGCTAAGTTCCTCCCGCTACATTCCTGCATTAGAAACTGGACCTTAGCTATTCCTCTTGTGTGAAAAGTTCTCCTTCCACAAGTCTTTTGTATTTCCATTTCTTTCCCTCTTCCTTTGGGCAGAGGTGCTGCCTTTCACTAAAAATATTGTATTTTACTCCAGAACATCTCTTTAATTGTAAGTGCTCAGGACCAGTATATACTTCTCTTTTTATACTTATCATTAAATAGGTTTTATTGCTTATATTTGATTTTTACAAAATAATATTGTGATATATATAAATAGCAAAATTGTTATTATAATGAACCAAATTCATATAACATATGTTAGATACATCTTCAACCCATTTCTGGAAGTCTTGGTTTCCTTTACTGTATTAATTTAAGCATGTCATTCATATATTTGGCTATTTTTGTTCATTTGTTTTCTTGTTTTTTAGTACACTTACCAATTAGAAAAAGCTATCAAGTTTTATTATTTTATTCTACTTCATGTAGATTACAAAAGGCCACCGAAGTTCTTAGTATATAAACCCTTTAAAACCAGAGGGTACTGGGAAGGACAGATAAGTATCAAATGAAGTCCCATGAGGAGGACACACATGTAGTGTAGCATTTCTGAGGATCCATGGGTTTTATGGTTCTCTTGGAGATTCATTCACAGTGTAGTTGTGCCAAATTGCCATTTATTTAAAAATGAAATTCAGAAAATTAAACCAGAATAAAACTCTGAACCCAGAGGGCACTCTTTATATTCTAGCCATCTGTACTCTCTGTGAAGGAAGCCTCAGTTCTTCATGCCTTTCTGTCTTCTTGCAGTCAAGAAGAAAGAGAAATGGAAGAAAATACCCACTATCACAAATTCTCCTGCAGATTATAAGTTTCCTTCTCTGTAGGGGTTTCTTCAAAGTATACTTCAGGACTTTTAAGAATTAGCTTCAAATTCCTAAACATACACTACTGCAACATCCTTCAATAGTAACACAAACATTGGTTTGCACTCTGGGAAAATACAATCTTTAAACCTGTAACTGGTATCACCAGATCGATATAAAAATACAGTACCCAGCTACACTGGTATATTTCCATATTAAGAACTTCAAAATAAACTTATCACTGAGACCATAGTCCTTGCAATAGTTTTCAGTCCACTATGAGCAAGTTATCTGCTGCATGTAAACTTGTCTAAACAAATATGGATAAAAATACATCAATCATAAAATTATATAGAAGATAATAAAATATCTTCTTTAAAAAATAAAACAATAAGCTATTAATTCATTGTTTCCAATTTTGTGAAAGTGGAACAACCACATGGTTGTTGCCAGTCTTGAGTTCAATGGAATAAAACTGGTCCTAGTTCCTGGTTAAAGTGAGCAACCAATCCATTCTCTTCAATAGACAGATATTTTTTAGTACAGTTGGCAGATTTGCTTTAGGTGGTATTCTGTCCATTAATAAAGTTATACAACAGAAAATGACCAGAGCCACAATACTGTGTCGTAAACAGATTTCCATCAGGAGGGGATCTAAAAAAAAATTGCTTCTTTACTCAAATATGAGCCATGTATAAAGGTACTCCTCAGGCATTCGATCAAGCGGGATGTTATTTTGTATACTCTTATCCTTTAGTGTCTGGAGCTGAGGTAGCCCTGGAGCCACTACCCTCCCTGAACTAGCCAATTCCTAGAGAAGGTAAAGTACACTCACAAGTATACTTTTCAGTATAGACCACCTCATTAAGAACCCACACCCATATCTCCTCTTTATAGCCTATCACATAACCTTCACTAATTGCCCAAGGGCCTTTGTGTCATACAATTAGAGACAATAATTATAATGTAGACCCCACTAAATTTACTCAGAGAACAAAAGCCTAAAGCACTTTATTCTGCTTTACCCACTGCTTCCTGTAGAAACCACAATGAAGACTTTGCTACCCTGTTCCCTATTTTCGTGCTGTGTCAGTTCGCTGAACCTAGTATTATTGTACCCCTAGTATTTTATGCCTTTTCATCACTGCCATGGTTAGTAATAAACTATCTTCAAAATGGCAATCATCTGCCAATTTTTGGACTTCATATAATGCAAGTTATTTGTTAAAATATATTTTAACATATTCATCCTACTGTAATTATGAGTGCTTAATATAATATTCTAACATAGATATCATCCTAGTTTCTTATCTGTTAACCCTATTTGATAAAGGAGTAGAAATGCTGTTCAGTCTTCCCCTTGGAGCATACTCTATTGCTTTTAATGGTGTATGACTCACATATGCCAAAAATATATTTGTGAATATTGCCAAAAGTTATTTTACATATTTTCCAGAGGCAAAATTCTTAGTATTTGTAGGCATTTGTTATGGTTGATAGCTAGTTGTCCCCCCAAAGCCTCATGCAGTCATTGGGCAGGGACTTCTATAGATTGATATTTGACTCATGAGTCACTGGGATTATGTGATTTAGTACTTATCTAGAGTTTGAGACTTAAGCCATGATCCCTATGAATATGTGTTTTAAGTACCTCTGAGATTATGGGTGTAGTCTAAGGTGGACAGCTGAGGCATAAAGCCTGAATGTAATATAAAGAGAGATAGAGAGATAGATTAGCACAGTTACTGTCTGCTGTCCTGGTTGGTTGACTGCCTCTGTCATCATTGTCGCTGTTTCGCCACCATGAACTGCTGCTCTCTACCATGTGCCCCTAAGCCTTGGATCTGAGTATGGACTGAAACCTCCAGTAACTGAGCCAAACAAACCTTGCCTTCCTTCATTCTGAGTGTTGGGTATTTTTCCCAGCAATGAGTTAAAAGGAACTGAGACAGAATTTGGTATGCAGAGTGGGATCATTGCTGTGACTAACCTGACCAAGTGGATTATAAGCTTTTGAGAATGGCTTATGGGAAGAGATAGGAAAGGTTCAAAGATGTCGACTACAAGCAAAGCACTGGAATGGCTTCGGCTGTTCTTTTTGGGAGATTCTGGTCAGAGCTCAGACCAGAAGACTGGCTTAAAGCCTGGATATAATGAATGGCTTAAGAGCAGAGATTGGAAAGGTTTGGAGAGGTGATCTACTTGTGAAGAGCTCAAAAAGCTTCAGCTGTTCTGTAGAGGAGACTCTGGTCAGAACTCAGACCAGAAGACTGACAGAAAGCATGCCTGTAAAGATCAGGTTGAGGAGCTTTCTTCTGGGAAAAAAGACAGCATTGGTCATTGGACTCCAGATGATTTGTGCTATGGATTGGCTGAAAGTCTGTTGGAATTTTGCTCATAACCAGAGACTTTGCCTAAGACTAACATTAAGCATGGCAGACCGATTAGTCTTTCAAGAGACATTTCAAAGCAGCAAACTATTGCAGAGGTGGCATGGTTGCTATTGGTGGCTTTTAGCCAGATTTATGTTGAAAATCAAGAACAAAGAGCCAAGAAGGATTGTTTAAAATGTGAGTTTGGCCAGACAGGAAACATCAGGAAAGCTATGGACTGCAAAGATGGAGCTAAAAGGATCTCCATTGCTGGGAAGAAACCAGAGAATCAAAATGATCGCCTGACAGAATCACAAGAGACAGGAGCTCTCTGCCCTTTGCAGCCCCAGAATTACAAAGGAGAGAGGCTTTTCCTTGAGAAAAAGGCTCAGAGATCGAAGTACCAGAATGGTGGCAGCGGCCCAAGCAGGTTCCAAAATGGTGCCTGCATGGAGAATATATTTTTTGGAGTCAGGGTCAGAGTGCTCAGTGGTCTAGGCTCTCAACTCCTTCAGCCAAGAGACAAGGAACCCTGGCTACTGCTCTAGCTGGCAGCAACCCTTGGCATCATCCACATAGGCCTATACAGAATGCAGGAGTTCTGAGGTTAAAAAGGCTTCCACCTTGATTTCGACGAAGGCCTGGGAGACCAGGCAGTATGCCCCTGAGAGGGCAGTGTGTGAAGCAGAGAGTCTGAAGCCAATTCAGTGGAAACACTAGAAGTTTGGAAAAGCCAGGAACGTGGATCGTGGAAAGAGGGAGCAAAGCCGGCCTAAGAGAGAAGCCATGGAAATGACCCCCAAGAGTGCCTTGGTGATGGAGCTGCGTGGAGCTCACAACTCAGCACATACTGTTTAGGATGCTGCAGTTAGAACTATGGTATTTAATGTTTACCCTGCTGGGTTTTAGACATGTGTTGGTCCCAGTGTTTTGTATTACTCTGTTGTTTGCAACTTTTGGAATGCTAATGTTTACCTTATGCCTTTGAATGTTGGATATGTTTAACTTTTCTATTGTACAGGGGCTGATAGTTGAGAGTTTGCCTTTGATCTTGGAGGAGAATTGGGACTTTGATTTTTCAGCAATGCTGAAACTGTTGGGACTTTGATAACTCTTCCATATGGACTAAAATGTCTTTTGTACAATGAGATATGTATGAAATTCTGGGGGTCCAGGGGCGAATGTTATGGTTTATGTCTAGTTGTCTCCCCAAAGCCTCATGCAGTCATGGGGTGAGGATTTCTATGGATTGAGACTTGATCCGTGATCTACTGGGATTATGTGATTCAGTACTGATCTAGAGTTTGAAACTTAAGCTATGATTCCTGTGATTTTGTGTTCTAAGTACTTCTGGGATTATGGGTGTAACCTAAAGCAAATAAGCCAAGGTGGAGAGCCTGAGTGTAATATAAAGAGAGACAGAGAGACAGACTAGCACTGTTGCTCTGCTGCCTTGGTTGGTTGGCTGCCTCTGTCACCATTTTGTTGCTGTTCTGCCGCCATGAACTGCTGCTCTCTGCCATGTGCCACTCATTCTTGGATCCAGCCAAGAATGGACTGGAAACCTCCAGTAACTGTGAGCTAAATAAACCTTTCCTTCCTTCATTTTGAGTGTCGAGTATTTGTCCCAGCAACAAGTAAAAAGTAACTGAGACAGAATTCTACAGTTACTGAGAAATCAAGGTGTCTAAACAATGAAACTCAAATTTAAAAAATTTAAATGTATTTAAGAATGTGTATTTATTTTTGAAGATCATTATGCAGATATTATTTTACCTGAGATTCTTTTAGTGAGTTTGACTTCGTAGTTGATCAACAAATATTATCTATACTTAAACCTATTATACATATTTTTGCAGCTTATCCTTCCCCTTATTTCATGTTTAAGGAATCTCATTCAGCTCTGCCAACTTGTGATCGAGATTTTATTTTCTTGTATATCTCTTGGAATCTGTTTCATGCAATCTATGTCTTTCCTCTATTGCTACGTCAGGGAGTCTATCATTTTTCTATTCTCCTCTAATTTTTTATCGATGTCTTTTTTAATAGTATTGAAGTGTCATTATGGTTGTCCTTTCTCTCTCTAATACAGAGATTATTTCTGTTTTGTTCTCCTTTCTACTTTCGTGTAGTTGTTCCCCTACTTGGGATGCTATTGATTTAGGCATGTCTTTGTCAACTTTAGATATTATTTCTGCTCTGATGTCCTCTATACGTTTCTCCAGCCATTTTTCCACTTCATGTATTTCTTTTTTTACTTCAGATGT
>PVJA010014756.1:0-18675 GCA_004027025.1 Myocastor coypus | reverse complement strand
CTAGTGTCTTCTGTATTTGGTTTGGGTGGGCATGGGCCCTGAGATTGCCTCCTGGTCCTTGTTGTTATCATTTTGTATGGAAGCGACCTCTGCATTTTGGTGGCATTATGCTGTGTCTATGGGCGTTTGGTCTGGAGACTCCAAGCTGGTTCCTCTATAGAGGTTCCTGACTCTATGTTGGAGCTCGGGCTGCTAGCTTTTGTGAAGCCCGGTGGATGTGGTCTGTGGGTGGAGGTGGAGCTTTGGGATTGAATAGTCCTGGTAGGCTCGTGGACCAGATCGGTTGGCAAACGAGATGTTAGATGGTTTGGTGATGGAGCTTGGGCTGGAGGGGTTCAAAAAAAAAAGGGGGGGGGAGGCGGGCCAAGAATGCTGACCCAGCAGGCACGCGGGCTCTGCTACCAGCTGCAGTTCATGGCTTGAACAGGAAGTTAGTCACAGGAACGCAGAGGCGGGGCAGAGGGGCCCAGACACGCGCTGGCTCTGCTACCAGCTCAGGAATCTCAAAATACGTACATAGCAAGTATTAAATTGAACCTCACATTTTTCATGTAGCATTAGAGTAGGACCAGATTTCTTGATTTAAAGGAATTTTTAACCTTTTCTTTCACCAGCAGCTGACCTTTGATGGAGGTGAAGAGTAGCAAGGCGCTATGAGGAAAGCAAGGACTGACTACAATGCCACAACTACCTACTTTTCTGACTACAATGAGTGGATTATTTGAAATAACTGCTTGTTGACTTGTGGTACACCTTTCTCCAATTTCTAGATGTCATTGTATGGTTGTTTTTGACAAATTCATCCAATATAATATCAGTTTTGAAGTAGGGGTTTTGCTGAGTTATTTGATCAGATATTCACTTTCTTTATATTGAACTGCTATATTTTTGTGACATGTAATGTTAGTGAGATTGTCCATGTAAAAGGCAAGATTAGTACAAAGAATACTGCATTAAGAAAGGAGCAGTGATAACAATATGACACGTACTGAAAAAAATGTCTTAGCCAGTAGAATTAGCAAGACATATTTGATACAAATTAGATTTGACAGGTAGAAAAATATGATTTCACTTTTCTTTAAGTTGGGGAGATAGGAATAGGTACAGGATCAATTTTGGACAGGAGAATTTGAAAGTTTCAAGGTGTTCAAAGGTGGATATGCCCCCAAAGTTGCTGAACATGTGTGCATAGAGGCAAAAACCAAATTATGTTGTGACTTTAACATTTTAGGGTATGTAGTCTAAAGTTTGAAAATCCTGAAAATTTCTAAATTTGTGTGTGTTTTACTAATGTAAATTAGCAAAGATTTACAATAAATCTTTACATGTAAATCTTTACATTTACATGTAAATTAATAAAGATTAATTAAAAATTGCTGTGTAAACAATGGTGAGTGGAGGAGAAGTTAAATGTTACTTTAAAATGTACCTATGAAACAGCATTAGAGGCTAAGTCACTGGCTGTGCATCTTGCTCTTTACCTTGATGTAATCAGTATTTATATTAATGAGCTAGCTAAATTACTATTAATTCTCATCATGGATCTCTGTCAGTCTCAATTTAATCATGAGACTCTGCAGCCATGAAGTATATCTAATAAGATGTGCAAAGTTTCCATATATACTTCCTGTGCTATAGAATTCATTTAGCTCTTCTTAAATCATCATTCTCATATTTTTCTATTCTTCCTTGATATCATTTTCTTTTCTGACAAGTCTCTACCATCTACTGTTTTTATTAGAAAATAACAAATAATTGTATATAGAAATGTAACTTTAAGTTATGCATGAAACAGAAATTACTTCATTTATGTGCTAAGGGCACACTGCCTCCGATCTACATCTCCAGTCATTTTATTTTTATTTTGACACAGACCCTCATGGTGCCCAGCACAGCATCTAACTTGTAATGTTCCTTTTTCAAGCTCCAAGATATGTGGAAATACAGATGTGTGCCACTAGACCCAGCTCAACAATCCCCGTTAACTTTATTTGTAACTGAAGATGTCAACCATCATAAATTGCATTTCATTGTGTGCGATGGTGGTTTTTGCTGTTCCTCGGTGAACAAGACTTGCAGTTCTTGTATTTTAAAATATAATGGTGTGCAGTTCTCATTGTATTTTGAAATACAAAAGTGGAAATATAGTTAATGAAAATTTTATTATGACAATGAATATTATTATTAAGATGCTCTGAAAAAATGAATTGGTAGCTAAAATATGAAATCATTTTTTTTTTTTTGCTGGCTCAGCCTGCCCTGTTGGCAGGGCTTGCATGCCTGGCATGGCATGTGGCATGAAGCATTGATCCACGGTCCCAGTACTTGCCTAAGCTTGCGTAAGCAAGGTGCTTTAGATCACTGAGCTATCTCACCGGTCCCATAAAATTAATTTTTGCATTCGGAAATATTATTTGTCTTCACTAAAAAAGGTGTTTTATGGGATATCCATAATAGGACTCTATTACCTCAGGTACAATATATACTTAAGTTATAGATAGTTATTTGTATATGTATGTATAAAAGGCTACTGATCTCAGTAGATCAAGGCTACCTGATCTCAATTGGTACTACTATTACAGCAACCACAAGAGATGTGTGTCTCTGTATTCCTCAAGTTTTAAATGCTATATGCTGTGTTTTATTACACATAACCCTAGAGAAACCCAATTTAAAGTCCAATCTCTGTTTAACTGTTGAAGAACCATATCCTATTTTCCTTTAGCCAACAATGTTTAATTTCTCATAGAAATGGTACAGAGAAATCACACTTTAATATATATCTCTGATTCATACAGATAATAAATGAAAAACTAAAAATTGAAAAAATATTTCAATCATGTTAAAATTACAATGAAAAATTATCAAAAACTATAAAAACAAGAGTGAAACAGTTCGGTTTATATATGATGTATCAGATATATTTTTCCTGTGTTTGGGGAAATTGAGAACAGTTTTTCAATTTAAGGTCTGAATTCATCTTTAGTGATGATTCTTCTACTTGTGATGAATACCAAGAATATTGTGATGCTGTCATTGTGCATAGACTGCACAGTTTCCAGCTGGCAGAACAGAAATTTGTAGTACTCTCAGAACCACTGAGAGGTTCAAAACTGAAGAACATGCTGTTCAATCTGGTTGAAAGGAGCAGTGGAGAGGATGATTATGTCTGTGGTACAGGTGGAAACAATTGCAAATTCCTAAATACGAAAAGAAAATGTGTGTGTGTGTGTGTGTGTGCGCGCGCGCACGCACGCACGCACACATGTGCGTTTTGAGGTGGGGACTCACTGTGCTATCTAGGCTCACTTTTGTAGCTACACTGCCTTTGAATTTGTGGCAATCATCCTGCTTCAGCCTCCCTAGTGTTCAGATTACAGAAATGTTCCACCACAGTAAGGTTTGTGGATGTGTGTTTGTGGTCAACACTATTTACTAAACCAGTTAACTACTCAGAAACAATGGTTTCTCTTACTTGTCAACCTGACACTCCTACAGGGTGCAAAAGCAGTATCTCTTGTGAGCACCAGGAGGGCAAATAAATTTTCTGGTGTGATTCTAGCTGAGTTGATTCTCCAAGGAGTCTGATCAAAGAGATAAAAGCACATGATTCCTACCAAGTCCCATTCCAAACAGGATGGATGAAGGATCACAGTCATAATAAAGGATTTCAAAAGCAGGATCCTGGTCTCTAGGAAGGAGCTTATGCCTTCACCATTTCTGATGGTATCTGTTATGGTTTATGTCTATTTGTCTTCCCAAAGCCTCATGTACTCATGTGGTGGGGATTTGTAGAGTCTAAGACTAATTCATCCACTAGGATTATTTGTTTTTGTACTGCTGAGATTATGAGTATTTACTTTCCCCACTATGGGGCGATAGCCTGAATGAGACACAGAGAAAGAGACTCTCCTTCTATTGGTCTCTGTTGCCTTTGTTGGCCTGTTGACTCTGTTGTTGGTGGTGGTATTTTGCCTCCATGAAGTACTTCTCTCTGCCATGTGTGAATCTGCACTGGATCCAGCCAAATATGGACAGAAACCTCCAGTAACTGTGAACTAAATAAACCTTTCCTTCCTTCATTTGGATGTCAGGTATTTGTCCCAGCAACAAAAGAGGAGTAACTAAGATAACATCTGAATACCATTTTATGTAAAAAGAGTTTATTTCCATATGTTTCTCAACACCTGACTACAAACCCTGAACACTAAAATTAAATTAAGTCATCAATATTTGATGACTCACAGAGAATTTCTGTAGAAGAGGATAGTGCTGAGGAGTCTTTCAGCAACACTTAGATGACACCACACAACAGTGTAGACTCTGCCTCCTCTTTGAGGTCAACACTTTCCTGGATAACAAAGTAAAAGTGACCACCAATTTTTGGATTGCATGGGACACTCTCAAGGTCAAATATTCTCCCCCTAAATGTTCACATGTGCATATGTTGAAGCATGTGCACCATCATATTCCATTGTTAACATAACAAATAACTACAAATCTAGAAGCTTGGAATATGTGTTAAATTGCACTTCTATAGATCAGAATTCTGAGTATGTTCAACATTATCATTTGCACTAAGAACTTATCTGAGGGTGTGAAAGAGAATCTGCTTTGAAGCACATTAAGCTTGTTGGTAGCAGGCTGGGGAGATAGCTCAGGGGCACTAGTGCCTGCCTGGCAAATGCAAGGTCCAGAGTTCGATCCTCAGTTCTGCAAATAAATAAATAAATAAATAAATACTTTTTAAAAATAAAAAATTGTTGCTAGAATTGCATTCTTTGTGGTTGTGCTACTGATATTCCATTTTACTTAATAAATGTTTCTTATGAACCGTTTAGAAACTCTGGAATCCACCTGCATTACTGGGTTCATGGGCTTTCCTATTTTCAAAACTAAGAATCATATGCTGAAAAATCTTCATGCTTCAAATCTCTAAATTATCCTCCTGCCTTTCCCTTCTGACATCAGCTAAAGGAGGTTCTTCACTTTAAAGGGATAAAACTAACTAGATTAAACTAGAATTATCTTCATAATCTCCATTTTCAAAGCCAAGTGGGCATATAACATAGTATAATCACAAAAGTACCATCTCATATCATTACAATTTCTGTGGAGTATTATTTGGAATCGTGGGGCTGTGTTAGTGTCTTGTGAGTGCTATAAGAAGTTACAAGTTGAATAGCTAAAAATAACAAAAATTTATTATCTCTTAATTCTGTACACCAGATAGCTGAAGTCAATTTTTCAACAGGGCCACAATAAAGCTAGAAGCTTCAGCAGAATACCATTTTCTGGCCTCTTTCAGTTGGCAGTGACTTGTGTGCTATGTCAGCATTCTGGTATTCCAACCTATTAGTGAACTACTGTGAGTGAATGTGGGAGATGAAAAGAACAAAAAGAGAGCTGTAACTCAAGAGTTTAGTGGTGAGAATCTACAGGAGATATAAACAGAGAAAATACAAGAATCCTTACAGCAAAAGTACTGAGGACAGAACACATAACGGGGTGAAGAAAAATCCCAAACCATCATGTGAAGGCAAAAAGGAGAAACAACACAGCCTCACCTTTATGGCAGCTGTACTGCAGGAAAAAGAACAGGACTGGAAGTAGGATATCCAAAGTACAGTGCAAAGTTGTATCTGGACCACTGATAGGGAATAGGTCAAAGACAATACCACTACTGGGACATGAGTGCAGAGTAGATCTGAATAGCCAATAGGAGGTCCTTAAGTCATCATCACTGTGTGTGCAGGGAGAGGGCCTATGGGAGGAGCAGAAATGAGGGTCACTGATCTTTAATGCAGTTATATAACCGTGCATAGGGTAGAGACAGGTTCAAGAGTAACAGCCTGACACTATCATAGATTGGACAAAAAAGGAAATGAAAAGTGGAAGAAGAGCCAACTTTGCTTCACCTATGATATTATGTATTTGAACAAACAGTGTACACTGTGTGTTCTGCGTCCTATGTTTTCCAACACATAAAACAGAAATGAGTACATCCATTTTGTTGATCAATCTTGACTTTCTGCTTCATGAATGTTAAGATTTCTGTGTTGTAAAAGGTGGGAATTTTTAAAAAATAACTGAATCTACTATACATGGGAAGAAGACTAAAAGATACAGAGATAAGGTAATAGAAGAGGGGAAGGTGAAATACAAAATAATTAAAATGCAACACATATATGTATGAAATTCTCACAACGAAAGTAGTCATTATTCATCACAAGCATGTACTAGGGCCCAGGGAGATAGCTCAGTAGAATACGTGCTTGCCTGGCAAGTACAGTTCAATCTCTGGTAGAAAAAGAAAGCATGTACTAATCAGATTTAAAAAAAAAAAAAGGGAATGGATGATGATACCCATCAGTGGAGTCAGTCACTGATAAGGTCAGTAACTAAATGCTCCATTAGGGGGTGCCTTCTGGTTCGATGCAGGTCCCTGGGGCTGTAACATGGAAGGATTTACTCTTGTCCCAGGTCCTTTTTTGTTTACAACCCTGCTTTCTGGGGCCACAAAAAACATTCTTGCTTACGCATTCCCCTCTGGAAGCAGCCAAGTATGGGTTGAATCTCGTAAAAAGGAAAACAAAATATTACCCTCCTCCTTTAAATTGCATATGTCAAGTACTATGTCCAGCAATGAGAAAGTGACTGAGACAGTTGAGTTGGGATCTGCCTGGGGGATCAGGAAAACGTCCTTATTGGTAGTCTTAGGTGGATCATGGGAGCATGACATTGGAGATTTTATAGGACTTTGGCCCTATGCTCTCCGGCATTCTGTCTAATCCAGTTTGCTTCCTGGCAGGCAGACAATGAAAGTCTTCTTTCTGCCATCATCTTCTACCATGATGTTTTGACTCCCTTCAGATCCACAAGAATGGAATCAGCTAATCATGGATTTAAATCTCTGAAATGTGTCCCAAATAAACCTTTCCTCTTTTAAGAGGAAGGAGTCAGATATTTTGTCCTAATAAAGAAGCTGACTAATACATCTGTAAAACCACTGAAATATTGTAACCTGCTCTACTGTGACCAAGACCAATGATATGAGGCCTGACTCATGAACACAGTGGTGAGATAATTCTGGAGAAAGAAATGATCTGAAGGGTTAGAACCAATGCAAGTGCTTCAAGGTAAGAACCAAATAAAAGCTGTGAATTAAACAAATACAATCAGAGCAGACTATCAGCACTGTGGCTTAACTTCGGGAAGGATGTGACAATGAGAAGAAAAATCATACTGAAGTGTCTAATTTGACAGGATACTTACAGATCAAATAGGAGAAATTTCACTCCATTAGTACAGTAGAGTAGCTGGACTGTAGATGTGAATGCAGAAAATTAGTGGGAATTCCACCGCACGAGGGTATAGAGTAACTGGAAAGTTACTTACATATGCGTTGCTCAGACTGGCACAGCATTCCTGATTTTATATTAATTGGGTGACTTTGATGCAAACTGTGCAGTCCCTCAAAAGTCCATAAGAATTTTAGTGCTGCTGTGCACTACCTCAGGAGAATTACAAGTCTGCCTTCAACACAGTGTGATTTATAGTCACAGTGTCATAAAACATTTCACCTGCAAGAGACTGATGTGCTTTCTAAGGTGTGAGACGACCTGTCGGACACCGGTGAGACTGTTAGGAGAAAATCAATTCCCTTCCTATCCTGTTCAAGACCTGTCATATATTTGTATTAATATATATCTCTGAAAACTTTCGAAGTAGTTCTAAATGTTCAATCCCTAGGATTGTTCAAAGTATATAATTTGGCATAAATATACATAATGGTTACACTGAAATATTGACGTGAAATCAAGTAAAGTCCCCAAGCTCAGCCAACAACATAGTGACTAAAAGTTTCCATACACAATCTGGAATGCAGATGGATTGCTCTGCAGCAGGAAAAAGAATGGATCACAAAACAATGCTTGCCACAATGGCAAATTATTCACAGCTTCTGTTGCCATGGCCAGGAAATCAATGGGTTGAGAACAATAAATCATGCTCTTACCTCTGAAAGTGATCCTGCAGGCTGTCCTGTACAATGTTACCAGAATAACCACAGGGGCACACATCATTCATGGCTGCCTTTCTTCTGTGGGAATAGAGATGCTATCTCAACCTCAAAGTTAGGGACTTGAGTTGTAGCACAGCTCTGCACTACCCTGCAAGAGACTAACCTGCTTCCCAAAGTGTGAGAAGAAAGATCCTGTTCTTTACAGAGATATCCATTTGATTATTTGGTTTTTGCACTATTTCACTGTGCTTTGTTACATGTATCATAGATAAAATGATGTAAAAATATAAGCCAACAATGTTAATATGTTTAACTGGGATGGAAATATGACACTCATGAAGAAAGGAAAGCAAGTAAGTTGAGGGAACATAGTAGGGTCGCCTGAAGAAGTAGAGCCTGAAATTTAGAAAGGTCAAAGATTATTGCACTTAACAAAGAGCTTGCTCACAGGATCATGGGGAATCAGACGTCTAACTTTTACGCTAGCAGTGAACTACCAAGGCCCCATGCTGCATCTGCCAGTGGGGAAGGGTGTTTCTTCTACAGTCCTGTCCTCACAAAGAGGAAACACTTTTTACTGGATAGAGTAGGAGCTTTTCTAGATCATTCTCATAAAGACAGCACAGTTTCGTTCAGGAGGAGATGCTTTCATCGAATTCATTTCCGGGGGTGGGGGGGGGAGTTCATTTCTTAAACCTCAAACTGCCAAAAGCATTCCCTTCTCACAGGGAAGTCAGCTGCCTGCTCTCAAAATCCCAAAGCCGCAGCTACTGTCTCTAATCCACACAATGACACTCTATAAATTAGCAAACTCTTTTTGTAGTACTGAGGGGAATGGATGACGTGGAGCACTTAGAGTACTGTGCATGCAACAGATTAATGAATGAACTAAGGCTCTTATGAGCTACCTGCATATTCTGGAAAACTCATCTGTTGGGTCAGCTCCCATTATGCCCCTTCCCCAGGATAAAGCAGCAACGACATTAGTTCCTGGAAGATCTGGAGCTTAAAATGCCCTATAGAAAAATTAAACTCAGGACCTTGCACATGCCAGGCAGGCACTTGTGCCCCTGGGCTATCTCCCCAACCCCTCCTAGTCACATTCTTGAAGACAATTTCATCCATAGGAATTATTTAGAAGTGGCTCAACCAGGGCACTGAACAAATATTACAGAAAACAAATAAGCAATCCCTGAAAAACAATTCTGTCTTTTAGGACTTAAGGGAAAAAGTAAAAGTTCCAATGGGAAGAAAGTTTTCTGAAGTTGTCTACAGTAAGTGTTGTCCCATTGTTTCAAATATAATTGTATCCGTCATGTATGTCTGATTGCTGGAGTCACTGAGATATCCTTGTGCTGCCTGATGACTTGATTCATGCATTGAACTGCTGATAATTATGTAGGTCTTAGACGAGCCTTTGGCTTTCGAATACTTTACTATGATTTCACATATTGAGTTTGATATACAACTACTGACTTCTGAGTACTCACCACTTCCAAGAACATAGTTCTTGATAAATACATTTATTTTAAGTCCTAGATATGAGATTTTACTTTTCAAAATTAGATTAGTCTAAAATCTAAAATAAAATACTCTGAACTGTCATTGCTTAGCCAATAATCTCTTGTGGTAAAATCTGAGAAATTTCCAAATTTATATAAAGATTCTTAATCACAAAGACAGGGCAGATATGATACTTTACTTTCCCACTCTAAGTTTTTTTTCACCAAGGGCCTCCAGCCTTTGACCAGCTCACAGGGCTGCTTTAATGAAACAGTTATTCATTCATTCACGCTCAGCTTCTCTGAAGTACTAACTAGGACATGGTCTTCTGCTGAAACTTGTCCTTGCTCTGTGTAATACACTCTGTCTGAAACCTCACCCCCAAATCCCTGCAGCCTTTCTACTGCAGTACAAACACTGAGACTTCCAACTGCCTAAAGAACTTCCTTGGCAACCTAAGCCCACTCTTCCCATGCAGGTCAGGTTCAATGACTAGAGAATTAAAGTCTTACAAAGCAATCTTCAATAAGTGGCTAATATGTTTTAGCCTGGCTCCCTTCTCCCTGGGGAGAAGTATGTCTAAGGCTCCAACATTACACAAACTTTCTGATTTCTCTAGTAGGACTAAGTTGCAGCCATCAGCCTACAATGCTAACTTGCTTGGACAACATCATTTCCAGGTCTCTGCAGTACATATTTTTTGTGTCCCCACCCTGTGTAACTACTACACTTTGAATTCATGTCCAATCTACTGCTAGATAACTGAAACCCAGATGCTTCTTCATCATCCTCATCTATTTTAAACTACTTGAATTTCTACTAGTCATCAATACCAACAACTCAGTTGTTTGGTATTGGAAAAATTTACTGGAGTGAAAAGGATTTCCACCTCTCTGGGTCTTTCTCATAAGGAATAAATAACATGTATAGATGTATTTGAAGTACTGTTACTTCAGATCAATATTCAGGATTCACACGAATCCAAAGTCATGGAATGAAGGGAGCACTACATTTACTTTTCAGGTAGTTCATTCAAAAAGTGGCTAGGGGGTGCCAGGGAGATAGCTCCGTGGCACAAGTACCTCCCTGGCAAGTGCAAGGTCGTGAGTTTGAACCCTGGTCCAGAAAAAAAAAAAGTGGCTAGGTACAGAAGGCTCATAGTAAACGTGCAAGCACCCAGATAGCCTCTGCTCTATGAAGAAATTACATTCAATGATCCTATTAAAACCTATGGATGCTGGATTTAAAATTTTCCTATCCTAGCCTGCTTATGATCAGCAATGATCATATATATATATATATATATATATATATATATATATATATATATATCTTTTATCAGAGAAAAAGAGGCAGCAGTCTGAGTAGTTTTGATACCCAAAAATATGAAGTATGCAAATGAACTATAAAGTATGACCCATAAAATCCAAGTAAAACAAAATAAAATCAGGCAAGAAAAAGTGCCTAGGAGTATGATAAAATGTTAGTATTACAAGATACAAATTCCATTATGGTGATTATAGACTCAGAGACCTAAAAAATTATGTTCAAGGTGAATGATATAGCTAGGGGCTTGGGAGCTAGGCAAGCACAAGGGCCTGAGTTCAATACCTAGTTTCACAAAAAGAAAGAGAAAGAAAGAAAGAAAGAAAGAAAGAAAGAAAGAAAGGCAAAGAAAGATATGCTCAAGTAGGATAATAGTATAACAACACAGAATATCAGTAGAAAATTATGTTTAAAAAATCGGATGAAAATTCTGAATTTGAAAATTATGTAAAATGAGAAATTCACGGATGAGGATCAGTAGTAAATTAGATATAACATATAATAGACAAAGATGAAGATAGAACAGTTTTGATCATATAAGCCAAGAAAAAAGGAAAGCAAAATTGAACGGAGCCTAAAAGTGTACAAAATTCCACAGGGCTTACAACATGTGTAATGGAATTGTCAGAAAGTAAACAAAACAAAAAAGGAAAATAAAACCTATTCAGAGAATCAATGCCTGGAAACTGCTCAAATATGTTGGAAAACAATAACCTTCAGATATAACTAACCCAAGGAAATCTAAGTAGTATATATACAAAGTGAAATGCCTACGCATCATGGGAAAATTGCTGCAAATTAATGACAGGTAAGAAAAAAAATAAAGCAATGAGAGGCCGTTCACTACTTACAGAAAAATAATTTAGTAAAATTAATAGCTAACTTATCAACAAAAACAAAAGCCAGAAATCAGGGAAATAACATATTAACAAATATTCAAAACATATGTTAACCCAATATCCTTTTCCACCAAAGCTATTCTTCAAAAATAAAATGAAATAACAACTTTCCAAGATAAAAAAAATCCCAAAGAAAAACATTTATCCTGAAATCCTGTATCTAGTAAAGTTATTTTTTCAGACATAAATGTAAAATATTGACTTATCAATATAAAAATGGAGATAATAAGTTGCTATGTTACCGTACAGAAAATATTAAAAGAAACTTTTGAATTTGAAAACTAATGATCTAAGGCAATAATTAAAATATATTAAACAAAGAGCATCACTGTTGCTACTTATGCAAGTATAAAGATAATAGAAATGCAAATTTTACCTTCTCTTACAATATTTAAACAATTGCATAAAACTAATAGCATAAAATGTATTTTGGTCTGATAACCCATTGAAATGTAACAGCACATACGTTTCTGCAAATGTACTTGTCAGTAACAGCAAAAGGAGTACGTGTTCAACTAATATTATATCAGAATCAGGAAGTGACAACAGTTGATAGATTAATAATTGTAATAATGTGATATTAGCTCTGAAACAGTAGTAAACATATTTGGCATAAACATAGCACACAAAGCAAGAAAATGGGATCAATCCATATAGGAATAACATCTCTGTATCACGGACTTAAGCTCATATGTACCTGAGTTAATTTCTGGAAACTACAGAAGTATATGCTATGGCATGGAGTACCCCCTTAAAGACTATAAAAATTATGG
Organism: Myocastor coypus; assembly: GCA_004027025.1. Classification (NCBI taxonomy): domain Eukaryota; kingdom Metazoa; phylum Chordata; class Mammalia; order Rodentia; family Myocastoridae; genus Myocastor; species Myocastor coypus. Next base: position 6,151 of record PVJA010014756.1, on the reverse strand, counting down.
TGACAAATTATCAAAGAAATGAATATGTTAAATTAGAATAATTCATTCAATGTGAAAAAATGAAATAAAATTTGAACAGGAATTTTATAAAGACATAAGATATAGTCAAAAAAAATTATAGAAATCCAGACTGATTGAAAATGATATTAAATACGAATGACTAAATATACTAATATAAAGTTACAAATTATCACATTAGATTAAAAACTTAACTAAACTATAAATTGTCTATGGGATACATAGTTTACATTTAAGACTACAGATACATTAAAAGTAAAAGGATGTAAAAGATAGATATACAACAACAAAAGAAGAGCTGAAATGGTTACACCAGTATAAAACAAAATAAACTTTAAAATGTTTATATATATATATATATATATATATATGTATATATATATATATTTTTTTTTTTTAAACAAGGCCAGTACCTCATGAAAATATAAGATTTTTTAAAAATGCATTTGGTATAACTTCTCATTACAAAGCTCTGACTCACAGTGATCTTCTTGTTTTCTGCCTCCCCAGTGCAGGCATTGCAAGTGTGTGCCAACGTGCCAGGACTGAGTGGAGGGCTCACTGCTCCCAGAGGTGGAGCCAACACAGCATGTAGTGCCTGGGATCGAACCCTGGTTCTTGCACCTGCCTAGTCAGTCAGCAAGTCCACTGAGCTATCATGCTGACCCAGGAAGATACAAGATTTAAATATAAATGCCTTTCACAGTTCTAGGTAACTTGATAAACTCATTTGAAAATTCACAGCGTTGAAAAGAACACAAAAGGCAACACAATACTAAAAAGTAAGGATTATGTAGAAATATCCCTTCCTCCTAATTTCAAATATATCAATCAATAATATAGAAGACATGTTAGGATGATGACAAGGAAAAATATATAGATTAATGCAATACAACTGAAATTCCAGGAAACTCATACATGTAGTAAACTGATTTTCAGTAGGAGCAATGAGGCCACAAAATAAGGAAAAGAATGCTTTCTAAACAAATAGTAGAATGATTGTGAGGACAATATGCAATATGTCAACTTTCAAAGAAAAGAAAGGGGAAAAGAAAGAAAAAAAAAGTAATGTGGATTTAGAAAGGTTAATGTTTAATTGTTTGATCAATCTTATATACCTATATGTATTAATGTAAACTGATATGATGATGAAAATATGTAATATAACCATTGTTATATTTAAACAATAAAAAATTGAAAAAAAAACAAAAACAAATAGTAGTATAGAGAGAAAACTAAACTGCAAAGCGCAGAAAAATGGAGTTGGGCCCTATTGTTACACTATATACAAACATTAATTCAAAATGAATTAAATATGTAAGTATAAAAAATTATGAGCCTCAAGAAGTATAGGAATGGCCAACAATATGGCTCAGAGGCATAAGCATCTGCCTGGTAAACACAAGGTTATGAGTTTGGTCCCTGGTAAAAAAAATAAAAATAAAAAAGGAATGAAATTGCATTTGACAAAGAATTCTTAGATATATTAAGAACACCAAAAACAGAAGAAAAACTAGATAATTTGGTCTTAATTAAAATGAAACATTTATCCCTCAAAAGAACTTATTAAAAAAGTGAAGACTTGGGCTGGGGAAATAGCGCAATAGACTAAGTACTTGCCTTGTCTCAAGTTCAATCTCGGTATTGAAGAAAAAAAAGTGAAAATGCATGGGAAGATATTCACTTATCACATATATGGTAAATTTTATCTAGATTATAAAAAATTTCCACTAAATATTGAATATCTTCATACTGCCATAGCCAAAGATTCTAAGCAAGTATTTCATCAAACATAGAAAAATGGCCAGTAGGCACATAATAGTTCTTTACTATGTTTATTCATTAAGATAAAAAAAAAAAAAAAAAGCTCGTAGCCACAGAAGTAATGTGAACCAAATTCAATCAAAATGTACGGACTAAAACTTGGAAATATAAGAACCCTCACGTATTTCTTTTAATAAAGTAAAACAGCACAAGTACTATGGAAAGCAGTCTGACAATTCCTCAAAAAAATTAAACATTATCATGTGATGTATTAAGTCTACTGTTAGGCATGTGTCCAAAAGAAAATAATACCACCACATAAAATACATACAGAAATTTTTATTATATATTTATAAACCAATAGATAGAAGTAATTCAAATGTCCATCTACTCAAAATGAATAAATAAAATATGGTATAAGTGCACAACTGATCATAATTTAATAACCAGAAAATGAGGATACAAGATGGATGATCTTCAAAAACACTATGCTAAGAAAAGAAACATCTCAATAGTTTATATTATTGAGATTCATTCATAGAAAAGTCCAAGATAAAGCACTAGTAGTAAGAGACATAATGTAAATTACAGACTTTTGGAGGTTAAGGTAGGAAAGCTACAGGACTTTATGGAGTTATTGCCATAAGTTTCCTTTATGCAGTAACTAACATGATCTAAAATTGTTACATATATTTATGAATATACTGAAAAGTATTATGCTGTTCACTTTTTATTTTTAAATTGCATGGAAAGCCGCACGTGGTGGCTCACGCCTGTAATCCCAGCACTCGGGAGGCTGAGGCAGGAGGATTGGTGCGAGTTCGAGACCAGCCTGGGCTACAAAAGTGAGCTCAGGACCAGCCTCAACTGCATAGCGAGACCCTGACTCAAAAAGACAAAAAAATAAATAAATAAATAAATAAATAAATAAATAAATAAATAAATTGCATGGTGTGTGAATTATATTTTGAAAATTGTTTTTATCCTGAAATTAAATTTTTGACAAATTATTTTTTCAAATAAAAATGGTGGTCGGGTATATTTTTAGTCTTATAATTTTCACTTGGAAAATCAAATAATACTAAAGATGGAGAAAAGAGCTATCTGGAAATATCAACATCAAATCTAAAACTAAAAGACATTCTACAAATCTCAGGCCAGACTCTCATAACTTCTTTTAATAAATTATGTCGCTGAACTTTTAATTTCAGTGGTATTTGGAAAGTAAGTTTGTTGAAATGAATTTTTTCCTAGTGTATAAAAATTCTGTTTCTTTGCATTTTGAAATATTTCACATTTTGATGTAATGAAAATAGATACTACTAAAGAAAATATGATCTTGGAGAAAATGTAAAATTTCCATGAGCTCCAGTATTCTCATCCATTAAATGGAAATAATAATGCACATAATGGGATGATTGAGAGATTGCTTTGATGACAAAATGCCCATTTCATCAATAGCAAAAGGAGATAAAAATGTATAACCTTTTTTGTATTATCATCTTAACTCCTTAGACATCATTATTCAAAGGGAAGAACTGAGTAATGATATTTTTAACATTGCAAGTTCTTTGTAATTCAAATGAGAAATCCTTGGTTCATATTTTAGGAGGCAGAGGAGAAATACTTTTCAAGTTATTTTCTTATTTTAAAGTGCAATGCTGATGATCTATAGCAACACACAATTCTTCCTTTTTGTCATACACTAATACAATGTGTTTTTCAGAATCCATGACTGGGACTGTTCTTATCAGGTGAAGCAAAGAAACAGATAATAGGGCATAGTAGGAAAAATGGTGCACACTCTCTTTACATATGGCTGAGACTTTCTCTTTCCTCCACATTGCAGCTTTGAATTTCTCTTCATTGCACTTATTCCTAGGACAATTTCTCCAATGTGAAAGTAAATATGTTGGTATAAATGCACACTGTTTTAGGAGCTAATAAATTTAGAAATAAAATGTCTCTTTACCTCAAAGATTTCATCAGGTACTGCAAATAATTCTGATTGGGATAACTTAGCCACCGTCTGCTCAACTCTGAAACAGTAATTGTGTATAAATAGGTTCATGTGTGCATACCTGTGTATAAACATGAACAAACTTTGAGGAAAAAGCAGCAAAATTTAAGGCTCTTAGAGCAATGATTCTGAAATTAGGCTTTTTAGGTTCAAATCCTGAATTCAGTTAACAAGCTAGGTGATCTTGACACAAATATCCAGAACTGTTGGGCCCCATTTCCTAAAAGTTAATGTGAAGATAATAAATATATCTAATTTACAAGATTTCTGTAAGAATTAAATTTGTTAATTAAGTGAAAATGTCATACAAATGATGGCACAGGTTAAGGAGCAGCAGTGGCTATAATTTTAATGGCTGTTCTTTGTAATTACAAGAAGACAAATATATTTGTGTGGTATGGTGGCATGCTCCTGAGAATACTTTAAGCCAGCTCTTTCACAAGCTTGTCTGCTGTACACAAAATTATTATTTACAGGTACTTATTTGGTGCCAAATATGGGATGAGGAAGTAGTATAGCAAAGGTAAAAGAGACTGAAAGTGAGAAGAAAAAGGAGAAAAATAGTTTTTACCCTAAATTTGAGATACATATCCTGAGGGAACAGGGTATATCTACAAACTTCAACTAGGGACTTGTACCGGTCATAATGTGGACAACTCTGCAATATTTTGAGCTCTACATATTGGTATTATCTGTACTTCATGCTCTGATTTTCTTCATGAGGCAGACCCTCTATGTCTCAACATTTAAAACATGCTCCAAAATCTGCAGCTGTAAGTTTTTTTTTAATGACTCCTGATTTCAGTGTGATGCATTTTTATTTTAGAGATGTCAGTTTTCATCAGTACAAAAATCCCCACAACATAATATGACTTGAAGATATGCAAATAACTTCTTACCAGATACTGTTAATTAGATGCAGGTCTTGGGTGGGAAGGTATCTCTTAATTAGTTCTGAGATCATCAAGAGAAATCACACTTGATTATATGCTGTAAAATTACTTCTGAAAGTGCATGGCTAGCATTTACTGCTACAAGATTTCAAAGCAGCAGATATTCAGTTTTCATTTCTTGAAAGATACTTCCTCTGTCTTCTCAATTCCTCTTAGTTTCTTGCTATTTTTATTCACAACCTGAAGACAGTTAGATACCTTGCTTTGCACTTTAAGTGAACCACCAACCAGGTGGAGAGCAGATGCAGAACAATTGTAAAGATACACAGTAGGCAAGTACCAAAGCAAACACACAGGTGTCAGGCCGATTTAATCATTGGGAAATGTAACATGTATAGATAGTATGATTAAAGGAAACCTATCGACTGGTGCAAAAGTCACAATAATAGTATCTGACTTGTACACAAGTAAAGACTTTAATAATAATATTACCTAAAGTGGTAGAAAATCTAAAGATAAACTATAGACATAACTACATCTATGTGCAATTGTTTGCTTGTGTGTGTGTGTGTGTGTGTGTGTGTGTGTGTGTATGTGTGTGTGTGTGTTTAAATATGGATTCAAACTAGGGCACTTGCATTCAGGTATACGTTTGCCTCATTTTTATATAGTTTGCTTAAATCATTACCACTATCATGACTTACATGTGTATGAGTTCAGAAAGGAAAACTTCTCTTGATAATTAGGTAAAACTTCCTGTCTCTGGTTTACAAGTCTCATTATAATGCCACTTTATAAATTGATAAGACAACCAAACTCACTGCTATGACCAGAGGGGTCCTGTGAGATGGCCACTTCATGCGAATATCTACTAAAGTAGAATAAAATTTCACTCACACAATAGTATTCAATATTGAGTAATTTTCAAAGAATCTAGAGGTTGAACTGTTTCAGTTTCATTTTGGATCTAGTGACCAGACCTTCTAATTAGCTGAATCTGATGGCAATATGCTTCAAGGTCAAAGGATTTGGACTTTATATCTCTACATGCACTTATCAAGAACTCCACAAAATCTACATTTCATTTTCAGAACTTCTGAATGGGTATGTTTTACTATACTTGTTTGTCATGGTCTTGCAGCCCTTCATAGTTGGAATGAGGAGGGAAAGGAAGTACATTCAAAGTCCAATCCAAAATTCTTATGTACACAGGATGAATCAGACATTGGTCGCAAGAACCTTCAAAAGGTTCAGCATATTGATTATAGCACAATGTAATGCTAAAATTATGTTTGGAATACATGTCACTCTTGTCTTTTTGATATGTACAGCTCCTGGTGTAAACTCAGTTACTGTCATTCTCTCAAGAATAGTTCTTGAAAATAAGAGGCTGGGCCAAAAACCATATTCTTGACAGGCTACAGTTTTGTATTTCCTTGAATTTCCAAATATCTGT